>JASANR010001540.1:0-121587 GCA_030849635.1 Wallacemonas sp. MBr04
TCCCACTTTCCGCTCTCCATACACACGCCCAAGCGTCAGACTGAGTCAAGAAGGTTCTCTTACAACTCTCCGTTCTTCCTTTCTCGTGTCTTTTGTTTTTTGGTTTATCTGTTTATTTGGGGCGTGAGAGTGAGGCAACGTTCGCGTGCTGTTCGCACGACACGTGCCTCCCATGTACTCCTCCCCTTCTCTGGAACTACCCATGTATTGTCACAAAGCGATTTCCGTATCTGATGTTTGTTTTTTCGTTTTTCTTTCCACCATTTTTTTTTTGTTCGGTGCCTTCTCCAACGTTTTCCTCCTTCTTCACTAAATTGATTTGTCTCCGAGAAAAAGACATCCCTCCTCTTCCCTTCCCTTCTCTTCTTTTTCTTTTGACCAACGCAATGAGCCCTGCGGCGCGCAACGCTCCCTGGCGCTCACCTCTTCAGTGGTCCCCTCTACTTCTTTGTGGATGCCGCACGCGTGAACCTGCTGCAAAGAGAAGAGTTACGGAGGAGCCACTCGAGTCCATCGCGCACAGGAGTGAAGGTCAAAAAATGTTTTCTCGTTTTTTTTTTCGAACGCAGCCACTTTTAGCAAAACTATGAAAGACAACACGAGCCCCCATCGCACGGTAAACGCAACAATAGAATGACAGTTATACACAGATGTACATCAAGTATTGTGTCTCCAACAAACGAGTAGCACGTACACCTTGTCAGTGAGAAGCACCAAGCACGAAAAAAAAAATGCGACGATAGGTGGTCAAACAAAGAAACGTGGCAAATGACGTTTAACAAACAGACGTAAAACAAAGCAAACAAAGAGCTCAAAACAAACAAAAAGAAGAGCCATCTCGCGGTGCCACGCTGTTTTGTATACCAATGAACAGGTGGCGAGCCATCCCGAAAAAATGCAAAATCAGCGAGAGTATTGTCTTTTGGCTGTCGTTCCCCTCTTTTTTTGTTTTGTTTTGTTTTGTTACTGTTCAACAGTTCTTCGCTGCGGTTTATATGCTCACGTAAGCACAGCAACAAACACCAAATGACAGAATCGGCTCAGGCAGGGAGGGTGTGCTGCCCCTGTGCCCCTGTGTGCACCACCCGTTCTCGCGCTAGGCCCTCCGAATGAAATGAGGCAGCACCGCTTCATCCTGGATTGAAAGGTTGAGACGGAGATCTTGGCAAATGTGGCAAACGGGCATTCCCTCCTCCCTGGTCTCCCTGTACCCGTCTCATTCCACTGTGTGGCTGCCTTGTAGAAAGGGCCCTTCATCTATATATCTGCATATCTTCCTCCTCCTTCTTTTCCTCCTTTTTCTTCCTTTTTTCTTTTTTTTGCTCTCATCGCCAACGTTGTTGACTGCGCAGCTTTCGGCCAAACCCTCTCGTTTTATTCACATCTTCTCCAGTCTCGCGCGACAAGACATCCAACGCAATACGAAAGATTGCACACACAACAACAACAACAAAAAAAAAACAAAAAAACACCCTCACGACTACCAATGTCTGCCTCTCGTGAAGCCAGCCCTGACGCGTCCCCCGTCGGCAACCTCTTCAACACACCGAAGCCGTCCCCGGCGCGTCCCTCGGGCTCTAACGCCGTCCACGAGGCGGGCAGCGCCTCCGCTGTGCGCCCGTCAGCCTCCGCAGCGCGCCCGTCAGCGTCGGCGGTGCGCCCGTCCACGGCCTCTGCCACAGCTGGTCGCCCACCCGTGCGCGCCCCGACCACCGGTGCGTCCACCCCAGCCCGCGCCTCCGCTGCTCGTGTGACGCCCCGCGCGGGAGGCGCCAGTGGCGTGCGTCCGAGCGCACGCGCCGGCGGTTCTGTCGTTGGCGTCCCGACCCCGCGCGCGTATCCCGGCGCCGCCGCATCGCTGGACCTCACCGGGGTCCCGTCGGACGTGCAGAAGCAGGTCAAGGAGGTGGTTGCCCGCCGGGACGACGCCGTCTTCCTGCGTGTTCTGCCCAAGAGCCAGCAGCTGCAGCAGCTCATTCTGGAGGAGAGTGGCAAGCGCGAGGTGGCGGTTCTGCAGGAGCAGCTTGCGCGCATGCAGGTCGCCCACAAGGCCGCCGAGGAGAAGCTGCGCAGCGTGGAGCTGGCTGCCACGGCGGCTCTCAAGAGCAACCAGGAGGCGCTGAAGCAGCAGCAGGTCGCGGAGCTCAACGCCCTCAAGGAGTCCGTCGCGACCGCGAGCAAGACGACCGACGCTGACGTCAAGAGCAAGCTGGCGATCGTCTCGCTGCTGCAGCCTCGCCTCGGTGTGCCGGCGAAGGTGCTGGCGGACATCAAGGACGAATCGAGCTCCTGCAAGATGTACGCCGAGCTGCTCGATGAGGAGAAGCGTCTCCAGCGCGCGCTCAAGGGCGACGCGCGGTACAACAACACCAAGACGGCCGCCACCGACGGAGGTGCGGTGCCGTACTGGTACAAGCAGTGTGTCGCCGGCTCCTTCAACGTGGCGGCCGTGGTGAGCGGCAGCCCGCTGCGTGCGTCCGTGCAGGACTGCGCGTCCATCGCTAGCAAGTCCGGCGCGGACAAGAAGGTGGTGGTCGTGAAGAACGGCGAGCGCGTGGTGGCCTGGGCCCAGACCCGCAACGGGCCCGACACGGGTGTGCTGGCGGAGGCCTACTCCGCCGCGCCGACCAAGCCGTCTGAGCTGCCGGCCGCTGCGGACAAGGGCCTGCTGTGGACCAAGGACCAACTCGCCGACGTCACGCGCAAGGCCAAGGTGGCTGGCTGCGTGTTCGCGGAGATTGTCACCAGCTCCAAGACGGTACTCGAGGTGGACGGCGTGGAATCGGTGGAGTTGATGACCAAGGACGTCGAGAAGATCGGCGCAGCAGGCTCTCAGTAGTCATTTTGCTGCCCTGTGTCCTCACGCTCAGACACACACCTGGCCTCCCCCCCACACACACACACGCACCATCTATTCATTCTCTACACCACCGTTTTTTCAACACACATTCCATAGTTCATTCGATTAGCCGTAAGCCGTTCTTGTGTCTGGCTTTCTGCCGTTGTCGTTGTTGATATTGTTCTCGTATTTGGTGTTTGTCGTTGTCGTTTTTTTCTCTTTGCTCTGTACGCTCTCTCCTTTGTTTGTACCTCACGGTCTCTCTCTCTCTGCAGCCCCCTCTCGCTATGCGTGCACTGGCGCGTTCGATTTGCGCAGACGCACACGCGCGCCCACAAGGTTAAAGAAAGAAAAAGCGTAGCGTAGAAGGGGGTTCGCATCATTCGTTCCATTTTCTGTTCTTTGTTTTTTTCGTTCCTCTATCGGCGGCACCACGTGTGTGTTGGCGTGCCCGTTTTCTTCTTGTGTGTTTTCACTCCCTCTATTGTTCTTTTTTCCTTCTTTGTTTGAGCGTGTGTTGGTGCGGAGCGTCCACATGTTCTTTTCTTTCTCTTCTTCTTTAACATTTTTTTTCTTCGGATCTTCCCTATCGCTGGTTGTGTTATTCTCCCGTCGCCGTCGGTTATCTCTCTTTCTCTCTTTTTCCCCCACGCAGTACGGTCTGTGATGCTGAGGAGGAATAAACAACATAATAATGCTAGAAACAAAAAACGTGCAATGTGAGACGAACAACAACAACTGCCCAATCAAATCAAAAGAAAATCAAAAGCTGAAAAGGAAAGTGAGCGAAAAAAAAATATCAAGAGAGCATGAATGTGCACATGAGACGTTGCGTTGTAACAAGACTAGCCCCTCTCCCCATGCGATCCAGGGTGTAGTCAGAGGCTGTTGTTGTGTATGCCTCTCTGTCTCTGTTTCTCTCCACCTCTCGGGCTGCGCGGTGCGTCGTAGGATCCGAATTGAGAGTTGCGTTGTGAGCTTTCTACCCGGGAGGAGCACTCGGTGCGATGTCTCTCGCGCTGGCGTCTCCTTGTGCCCACGCTGAGGTGCCATTGAAGCACTTACTCTGCTTAGCCTCGCCCGATGCGGTCACCGCGCTTTCGTTCTTCTTTCATTTCAGTGTCCACTTTCTTCCTATCTCCCCTCTCTCTTTCCCTCTCTCTTTCCCCCCTTTTTGTGTGTGTGTGTGGTCGCGGAAGAGGTTTGCCGTGACGTGTCTTGCGTTGGGATCTTCTGAGTTTGCACCCCCCCCAACCGTGTTGGGTCCTTTCTTTTTCTTTATTTGCTTTTCGTCTCGCCTGTTCGTCATCTGGGCTCCGCTCGCTCAACACGATGGATCTCGACCCCATCACCCGGCGCGAGGCGCAGAAGATCGAGGACGTGCTGACCGACCTCGTCGACGATCTCGAGCTCATCTCCGTGCTGCCGGAGGAGTTCAGCCTCTGGCTGCGCAATGACGTCGTCCCACTCGTAGAGCGCAACGAACGCGCGCTCTTTGGCGATAGTGATGATGACGACCCTGCCATGCCGTCCGAGGTGGAGGCGGCAGACAGCGACGAGCGCGCCTACCTCGTCAAGGCCGGCTGCTTTGTTCAGGCCGCACGGCGCTACGGCGATCCGGCTGATGTCGAGGGCAACGAGGCCGTGCTGCAGGTGAGCGAGTTCAACGAGGTGGAGCGCGACCTACTCGAGACCGCGACGACCATAGGCCACGTGGACATGGAGGACATTGGCTTCCACCACCTCTCGCTGCGCGCGCTGCTGGACACGCTGCGCGACGGCGGCTACGTCGATGTCATGCGGCACTACCTGCAGCGCCACTGCCCCGTCGACTCCGAGGGCGCCTCCCCGATCAGCGTCGCGCTCTTTGACAGCAAGCCCAAGACAAGCGACAACGGCGCGGGCAACGCGGCTGCCGAAGCGGTGCCGCTGGGGCACGGTCTCCGTCAGATTGAGGGGGGCAACGGCGGAGCGGGGCTGGCGGAGGAGGCGCCCGTTGATGCCGAGCTGGCCTGCGAGCTCGGGCTGGTCGACGAGGACGTCTCCCATGTGCAGTACATCGCCGAGGTGCTGTATCGCCTCACGCACCTGCGCAACGCCTCGACCGTCAACGAAGACATTCACCGCTACCAGGTGCTGCACGAGGCCGTCAACAAGGAGCAGTCCGCCACGGCCGACGTGCAGGCTCTCAACCAGGAGTACGA
Source organism: Wallacemonas sp. MBr04 (assembly GCA_030849635.1). Classification (NCBI taxonomy): domain Eukaryota; phylum Euglenozoa; class Kinetoplastea; order Trypanosomatida; family Trypanosomatidae; genus Wallacemonas; species Wallacemonas sp. MBr04. The sequence continues at coordinate 5,044 of JASANR010001540.1, forward strand.
GCAGATCAAGATCTCGCGCAAGGCCGACGTGGCCGCCCTCGACGAGGAGATTGAGAGGCTGCGGCAGGAGATCGACTACGTGCGCAAGGCCGCCGACGTGGAGCTCGAGGCCTTCCACGAGGTCAGCGAGAAGATCCACGAGGACCACCGCGAGGCCTACGCGCAGCAGCTGGAGCTGCATCGGCAAGCCGCAGACGCCCTCGCCACGAAGCTGGCGCAGCAGCAGGCCAAGCACGTTGAGGAGGGCAATCAGCTGCGCACACTTCGTGCCAAGAAGGAAGCCGCCGTCAGCGGGGCCATCAACGAGTACGACCAGCAGGTGCACACCATGGGCAAGGCCCTGCGCACTCTCCAGAAGGAAGCCGAGGCGGACACTGAAAAGATCATGAAGCTAGAGGAGCAGCTCGACAAGCTCGGCACCGACAAGTCCGAGTACGAGTTTGAGCGGCGTGTGGAGCGACAGAAGCAGGAGCACCTGGATGGCATCGCCCAGCGCCAAGAGCAGAGCGCACGCGTGGTGCAGGCCTACTACCGCGCCTTCCTAGCCCGCCTCGAAGTGACGCAAGCCATGGAGAAGAAGAACAAGAAGAAGGGCAAAGGCAAGAAGAAGAAGAAGAGCACCAAGTGAAGTCTCGTACTCTTTTTTCTCTCTGCCTTGCTTTCCTTCTGCTTTTGCTGGTGTCATGCGACCTTGTGCGTTCGCACAGATGTAAATTACGTGTTGTTTGGTGTGACTCGCTGTTGTCTGTTACCCTCCACTCTCCTTCTCTCTCTTTTTGTACACAAGGCAGAGGCCACTCTGAATGGCTTCTTCACCGAGCCCACAAAAAACAAAAACGCCACCCCACAAATGAAGCCACTCAACCGAGTACAGCCGTGTGACGGGAACACGTACGAACAAGTCACGTCTTCAGCAATGTGGACCTCGTAGTGCGTGAACGACTTGTTTTTTTTTTAAACCTCAACAAGAGAGGCATCAACGAGAGTTCACCCTCCCCCCCCCGTCCTTGTGTCGCTCTTACAGACTGCTTCACCGCGGACGGGAGAATCCTCTGTACGAGGTCTTGACATGGCCAGGTCTCTCTGTTATAAGAAGGCCGCCACGTTGTGTCACGATGATGTTGTTGTTGTTTTACGCTACATCCTCACGCGTTCACTTGTCCCTCTCTCTGCTTTCTCTCTCCATTCTTCATTTATTGCCGTCCCGTCAAGGAACGGTTCTCACCACGTCAGGCAGAAATCCAGACATTTCAGCAAAAACATTCACGTATGTCTCGTAGTGCCGAGAGCGCGGCAAAGCTGGGCAAAGCAGCCTTCGACAACGGCGAGAAGGTGAGCTCGGTGTTCTTCGCCGTCTCCTACGGCGCGCTCGTGCAGCAACTGCTGGCCGGCCTCGAAACAGAGGGCGACGTCGCGAGCGTGAACCAGCAGCTGGATGCGTGCGGCCACCGCATTGGTGTCCGTCTTATCGAGGACTTTAGTGTTCGTAGCGGGGCACCACCGTGCCGATCGTTTGCGCAGGCTGCCGAGTCAGCGGCCCTCATTGGGCTGCGCATGTTCCTCAACATCAACGCGGATGTCTCTCCGGTGAAGGACAGCGCGGACACCTTCTCCATCACGTTTCTTGAGAACCCACTCGCGCTCTTCGTGGAGCTGCCAGAAGGCCCCATCAAGGACGAGCTGTGCTACTCGAATGTGCTGTGTGGTGTGCTGCGCGGGGCGTTGGGCTTGGTTGGCTTTCAGACCGAGGTGCGATTTGCGCGGGATCGGCTTCGCGGTGACTCGTGCAATGAGATCACGATCCGCTTCAAGGGACGTGAGCGGGAGGTGTTTCAGGTGGAGAAGTCGTAGGCACGCCAGTGAACGAGCGTGCTGCCTGGTATCACTATCACTCTCTCACTCACTTGGACGCTGTACTGATATTTCTTTTTTGTTTTGGTTTGCATTTTTATGACGCGCAGAAGCGATGACCACAGTGTATCGACTGGAAAAAGCAACAACAACAACAACAAAGGGCCAACAAAGACGACGCCAACAGAGCAAACGAACAAGTCGAAGCGATGCGCGTCATTTCACCCCAAGTGAGTGGGTGGGAGCACTTCACTGCAGTGCTGACACCGTCCGATAACAAGAGGAACATCAGCAATACCTGAAACGGGTAGTGCCCGTGCTCGTTACCTTTCAGCTTGTAACACACAAGGGTAGTGAACTCTCCGTTTGCTGATTGATGCCTCACTGGAGCTTCACTCAAATGAGACCTACTTGAGCCTTCCATCACTCACATCACTTGCTCTCTCTCACCTGCACATTTGTGTCTCTCTTTTTTTTTGTTGTGACAGATCCTCAGTCACGCATCATCATCATCACCACGCAACATGGAGTTCAGGCAGAAGGCGGCTCGACTCCCCCGCAGCGCGGAGGAGAAGGAGAAGTGGAAGCGCGTCATCATCGTTCTGGAGCACTGCCCTCTCCAGTGCATCCAGACCGACAAGGGGTTCGAGCTGCTCAGTGAGCGGCACCGATCCTACCACGCGCGCCACAAGCAGGACCCGGCGGAGTGGCGTCCCGATGTCGTGCACCAGTGCCTCCTGCACCTGCAGGACTCCGCGCTGAACCGCGCCGGCATGCTGCAGGTGTTCCTGCGCACCAAGAAGGGCGTCTGCATCGCTGTCGACCCGCGCCTGCGTGTGCCGCGCCACATGCGGCTGTTTGAGAAGATGATGGTGACGCTGCTCTTCAAGATGAAGGTCCGCTCCAGTACGGGCTACCTCTCGCTCCTGCGCACCGTGAAGAACCCGATCACGGACCACATCCCTGCCAACGTCGCCCTCTACCGTGTCGAGAAGGACGGCGACAAGGTGGACCCATTCGAGCTCGGCGCGTCGTGTGGCTACGCGGATGCGCAGGCGGCTCTCTTCGACAAGGCGGCGCACCCGTGGCGCCAGCAGCAGTACCTGACCTCGTCGGGGCAGCTCACCACCAGCGCGCAAGCCGGTGATGCCTCCGTGACGGAGCAGGGCGAGGAGGCGGGCAGCGCGGCTTTTGCCGACGCCACGCGCCGCCGCGCCGAGAAGGCACGGTTTCAGCCCTTCGCCTTCATTATCGGTGGTATGTCCAAGGGTGATGTCGAGGCCGAGTACGCACCCAAGGGGGAGGTCAAGAGCATTCGCGTGGCGGATCGCGGTATGTCCGCAGCAGCCGTCATCAGCACACTCCTGCACGGCTTTGAGGACAACTGGCTGCGTGAGGACAATGAAGCCGGTTGAGCCTCCTTTTTTTCTTTGCTCTAAAACGGGGGAAATGCAGTTGGCCAACTGCGATGGATAACATCCCGAATTAGTCTGGCTGTGTCGCTCTTCCAAACGATTAATGCTAACAGTGTTTAACAACTCGCACCGTAATGAAAACCAACCACAACATCAACATCAACCACATCAATAGGACATCAAGGAGACTTCACCAGAGGCAAAGCGTAATACGCAACGGCAGTATGGGCGAAAGGGAAATGAGCAAGAGCAGCGCCAACAAGTTGTTCTGTCTGTCTCTCTCTCTCTCTTCTTCACTCTCTCGCTCGCTCTCTCGTTGTTCGAATGACCCATATCGCGGTACTGCACGTGCGTATTGTGTCAGCAAGACTGTGCGCCAAAGCCCGTCGCTTAGCGCTGACAGCTGCAGCGTTCTTGCCCTCGGATGTGAAGGCACGACAGTCACGGTATCCGCACACCCGTTTTATGGTCGCACAGTTCCCCTCGCTGACACTGCTGTCTTTGTTCACTCTCTCTCTTTCTCCATATTCTTCACGCTCTGCCAAAATCGTCGTTTCCGCATCGAGGTAGTGGAATTCTTGTCGCACTGTAAAATATCAACAAGTGAGTCGGTGCGACTGCCGCTAACATCTGTGTTGTTCTTGTTGTTAGTTTCCCCTTTTGTTTTTTTTCTTCTTTCTCCTTGTTGACTACCGCCTCTCTTTTTTCTTTTCTTTTCACCGAACGTCAGTCACCAAATCGTCTATATACGCACGTGACTTGTGGACGTGTCGCAGCAACTGACCGTCACGCATGTTCCCGGTCCGCACTGTGCGTCCGCTCACCATGCGTGGCGGTGGCGCCACGGAGAGCACCGCTGCCGGCTACGCCGGCCCACGCACGCACAAGAAGCTGCCGAATGGCACCTCTCCCCCACCCGCCGCCACCGCTGCGTCGCCGACCACACCGGCTGGCGGGGCCAAGCTCTCCAACGGGACCGCGTCGAAGCAGTCGACCACGCCAGAGCCGCCGAGCCCGCGCTCGACCATCACCATTTACACCGCTCTCGATGACGAAGACGACGACCAGGGTGACGGCGGCACGAGCCTGGCGAGCCCGCTCGGCGTCGCGGTGACCGCGAACAATTCGACCCAGTCGGGCCCCTTGTCCCCGATAGCGAACCTCAACGCGGCGCTCCAGTCGTCCGCCACCACGTTGTCGCCGGAGCATCACATGGCGCTCTACGGCCACGGGCTCGCCGCGCCAGAAACGGAGGCCGCCGTGCGCGCGCTCGGCATCTCACGCAACACGAGCTTCCACGCCGATCCGAACAGGTCTCTGGGGCGTACGCCTGACGCAGGAACGGCGAGTCTGCGGTCCCCGCTCGGCAAATCCGTCAACGGCGCCGGTGGTGGGGCGGCCTTCGATGACGAGGCCTCGCAGGACGCCGGTGCTGTGCGGTACTCGGCGACGCCGGTGGTGCCCTTGCACGAGGGCTCTGACGCGCACCTGCGCCACGGCGCTGCTCTCAAGTTTCAGTCGCGCATCCAGAAGGCCGAGGCCGAGACGGCCGCGCTGGCCGCCCAAGCCGAAGCAGAGCGCCAGGCAAAGCAGGCCGCTGCCAAGGCACAGGAGGAGGCCGACGCCAAGCTCACAAAGAAGGAGCGTGAAAAGCGCGACAAGAAGGACAAGAAGGCGAAGGAAAAGGAGAAGAAGGAGCTCGACAAGAGCCGGCCAGCCGATCCCCGTGCCGCCCCGCCTGCACAGCAGCTGACGGGCAAGGCGCTGAAGGAGTACCTCGTCCGGGTGGGCATCGAGCGCATCAATCAGCGTGTCAGCGACTTTCATCTTCAAATGCACCGCGTTCGCAACGACGGCAACTGCCAGTTCCGCGCCATCTCGCATCAGCTCTTCGGCTCCGAGTCGTACCACGACGTTGTCCGCAGCCACGTTATTTCGTACATGCGCAGTGTCCGCGCTGAACAGTTTGACTTCTACTTTGAATCCAAGGCCGAGGCGGACCAGTACTTTAACCGTGTGAGTGAGCCCGGTGCGTGGGGTGATGAGCTGACTCTGCGCGGCGCCTCCGACAGCCTGTACGTCAATATCCACATCCTGTCATCCGAGGTGAAGAACTGCTTCATTGTGTACCGCCCCAGCGCGACGGCACCGCCACCACCGGCGTTCCTCGTGGACGTCACAACCCTGCGTGAGCGGCGCCAGCGCGAGCGGAGTCTCGGCCTGGCCGCGGCGTCGCGTCCGGCGAGTCGCGTGCCGAGTCGCGTGCCGTCGTCACTGCGGTTTCGCACCGATGCGGGTGGCGCGGCGACGACCGCAGGGGGCGAGCCGCGCACGCCTCACACCGGCGTGACGAAGACGGACAGCTCACCTGGCAACAGCAACAACAATAGTCACAACAACAACAACGAGGAGGACGAGGACGCGGATGCCATCGACGCGGCCGCGCTGCAGCACGCCCTGGAGAAGCGTCTGCACAACGCCTCCATCATGACCATCACGCCGTGTGTCTCGGACGCCAACTCGCTCGCCGCCAGCTTCGCGCACTCAGTCTCCTTCGCAGCGCCGCCCGCACCCATTCCTGCACAGGCACCGACAGCACACATGTCCCCGCTGACCCCGGCTGGCGGGGCCGACGCCGCCGCTGCGATGGCCGCAATGACGAAGGAGGGCTTCGACGTGGACAAGTTCACCAAGGCGGGGGCGACGGTGCAGGACCGCAAGACGGGCACCGACGACGTCTCGCTTCTGCTGTCGCGGCCCGGCAAGGCGTCTCTGCTGCCGCCGGCACCACGCCCCCCGACGCTGCACCCGGCCGTCACCACCACGCTCTCCGCACCAACGGTCACTGGTGGCGACAGCACGCTGGGCTCCCCGCATCTCCTCACGCCGCAGATGCCGTCGCGGTCGGCCTCCACGAGCTTCAGCATGTGGCCACCCAACCAGGGCTCCTTCACAGACGCGCACCCGGCGTTCCCCACCGCAGAGGGCGGCAACGTTCTCCTCGTCGCGGCACCACGCGCGCACAGGGCTGCCGAGGCGCATGGCACGTCGCCGGTGACCGCCTCCACGACGGTGGTCACAGACGTCCCGGCCAGCCCGGGCACAGACACGGCGGCCTTCGCACCGATCCTCCCAACGAGAGGTGTGAGCACGTACGACCCCTACCCCCCGCTGGCGGAAGGTGTGTCGCCGTCCGTGTCCCTGCACGACCCGCGTCTCGGCGGCTCTTTCAACGGCGGGTCCTACTCGGCCTTTGCGGGGCCCGATTTGGAGGTCGGTGTGCGGTTTGCCTTTGAGAAGCGCACGGAGCCGATCGACATCTTCCTGTCCTACCTCTACCCTGTTCACTACAACAGCATCGAGTTGATGGAGAACAGCTTCGCCTCGCCCGTCGTGGGACCGGCGGCCGCACCGGAGTTCCCTGTCACCGCGTCCGTGCAGGGCCCCCCGCCGGGCTCGCCCCACACGAACGGATCTCAGTCGCCTGTCAGGTCGCCGAACACGATCTCAGCCGAGTCAGGAAGCGTGTCGGCAACGGCCGTGTCGCAGCGCTTGGTGACTGTGCCGTTTCTCAGACCCGACCCAGCTTCTCCGTGAGCCCCTTTGTTTTTTTTCTCTCTTTTCTTTTTTTTTTCATCTGTTCTGTACGTTCTTTTTCACTTCTTGTTGTTTCCTGCAGCGGCCGCCTTGTTCGGCTTTTCTTGCTAGCGCACGCGCGTACTTCTGATGCCACACATACGTTTCAGCACCGCCTGTTGTTTTTCTACCTTCTATTTTCCCTTCTTTTCCTTTACTTTGCCATATTTGCGCCTGCCCATAACGTTGCTGATGCTTGTTTGCTTTATTGACACCATCTTTTTTCTCTTCTTTTCATAAACGTCTGCAATCCAGAACATGCGCAGCCTTCAAAAGGACGAAACCTCCTTTCACACACATACACACATGACAAGAAAACAACAACAACATCAGAAGAGAGACATGCCTTGGTCTCGCCACGCCACAACTATTCGCTGCACTCGTGACAACACGCCATTTCACTCTCCCGCTTTCTCTTCCCTGCATTTTTTGTGTGTGCTTTCACTCCGTTGGCACGTGCGTTGTGAAGAAGAAAGAAGAAAAACACGCGTGTCAGTCAAATACCATATCCACTTTGTCTGTGGGCATTGCAGCAATTCACAACCTATCCGCCTCCTCCGCCCATCCTTTCAACTCCTTTTTGCTCTTCTCTGTACATGACACACGACACACAAGCAATCACTGTGATATTTTTTTCCATTCATTGTGCTGCGCAGTTTGATTTCTGTCGATAATTGTGTGCGCTTGAGTGTCTCTGTGCCTCTCGTTCGTCAACAACACCTGGTCACTTTCAGCACCATCGTCATCAACAACAACAACGACGCAATGGGTCAGTCCAAAACAAAGCTGAGCATCATCCTCTGTGGTCTGGACAACAGCGGCAAGACGACAATATTGAACCAGCTCAAGACCCCCGAGGAGCGTTCCACCAACACCGCTGCCACCATTGGCTACAATGTCGACACGTTCACCAAGGGAAAGGTCAAATTCACGGCGTTCGACATGGGCGGCGCAAAGAAGTTCCGCGACCTCTGGGAGAGCTACTACGCCAACGTGAACGGCATTGTGTTTGTCGTGGACAGCTCCGACGTGCTGCGCATGTGTGTCGTGAAGGATGAGATCCAGCAGATGCTCGAGCACGCTGACCTCAAGGGCAACAAGGTCCCTGTGCTCTTCTTTGCCAACAAGTCGGACCGCAAGGAGGCCAAGACGCCGGCTGAGCTGACTCAAATGCTTGAACTGAGCGACCTCCTGGGTGACCGTCCGTTCAACATCTTCGCGTCCAACGCGCTGGCAGGCACGGGTCTTGATGCTGGCATGAAGTGGCTGGAGGAGGTCATGCTTCAGCAACTGAAGGAAAGTGGAAAGAAGAAATAGACAGCAGACAATGTCACATGATGAAAGCTGAGAGTATGTACGGAGATGAGGAAACAGACAATCCTCTATAACAGGGAAATGTCTTTTTGTTGTTGCTTCTCCCTTCACTTCTCCCTTTTTTTTTTTTGCTGTTCTCTTTCATGTTTTTTTTTTTTGCAGTCTCGGTACATGTCGGCTGCTCGCTCTCGCTCTCTCTCTCCACGTTCTGTTGTTGCAATTGAGGCGACAACTCTTCAAGCAATCCGCTAGCGACGTGGTGTTCGCTCATTTCGTCGTCTGCGCCTATGTGCATCTGTTTTATTTGTGTGGGTGCTCCGGGTTAGTGGGGTTGTGCTTTGTACTCTCAGACAGACACACTCTACTCACTCGCTTTGATGTTTATTACAACTCGGTTTTCTTCCTCTCGCTCTCTCTGCCGTATCTCCCTCTCTACCGCACTGCCGTGCATGCCCTCATCATTGTGCTCTCTCGATTGTGTTCTTTTTTTTTTCTGGTTCTCATCGTGCTGTTGGGTTTGTTTTCTTGGCATTGTTGCCGCAATTTCAAGACATACATTGCGATCGCTTTGTGCTCTTTCCCGTCTTTCTCCCATTGGCTCTGTGGGTTGGTACCACCACAGCTAAATGCTTCATTCTCTGGTGTTCCTACGCACCTTTTTTTTTCTTCTTCTTTGTTTGTCACACTTCATTCGTGCCCGCAACCTGCGAAAGCAGAAAAACAAGAAACAAACCTCATTCAAGACGCAGAAAAAAAAAAACGACCGTCATCATCATCGTCATCGCCATGGTGCTCACCGACTGACAGCAGACGTTGCAAGTGTGTTGCTCGGTCGTTGCACCGTCCTGGACTGGATCACCGTGAACAGTATTTATCATCCCTCTACAACTGTGTGCGTGTGTGTGTAGCATGTGTGCCTGCCTAGTGTTTTCCTTTCATCTCTCTCTCTCCTGTGCCGCGTGTTGCGGTACGCATCATTCATTCATCATCATGATTCACCTCCTCCCATATTCTCGTCTCCATTTCTGTCTGCTCTCAGGAGTGTGAAAGCACCACATCAACATCAATCACCACAGCACAACACACAACACCCACGCAGACACACAGCATATTGACAATGCCCGCTGCTAACGGCAAATCCGCGAGTCAGGCCGCTGCCCAGGCGCCACCCGCCATCCAGCCCTTCCTAGGCCGCGAGCTGCGCATCGAGCTGACCGACGGCCGCATCGTCGTCGGCACCCTCATCGCGTTCGAGGGCAGCGGCGACCTGCTCCTTCAGGCCGCCGTCGAGCAGCGCACGTTCAAGGGCGGTGACGTCACGTGCCGCAGCGTGAACCTGCTCGCCGTCCCCTTCAAGTACGTCAAGAGCCTCCACCGCCGCGCGGCGGATCAGGAGCCCATCGCCGTCCCGCTGCCCGAGCCCGCTGCGGCTCAGGCCTAAGACAAGAAGAACGGGGTGCGGCTGCGATGAAGAGGACCAAGAAGGCGACACGTGAGTCTGAGAAAAACAAAAACAAAGGGTGCGAAAAGAAACGTGAGTGTCTTGTTGTTGCTTTATTGTTTCGCTCCCAGGGTGCCTGCTGTTGCGAGACCCCTTTTTCTCACCCACTTCCCTTGCCTTCACGAACGCACTTGTGTGGATAACAACAATAACCCTTCCCTCTCTCTCTACTGTCATCAATCACATTATTTTTGTTTGTTGTTACGGATATTGGCTGTGCTTTTTTTCTTTTTGAAGTACCGCGACTTAATAAAACAAAACTCCAAAGAAATGCTCACAAAAACACCAAAAGGAAAAGCGGAAAAGTGCGCACCACGCAGAGTCTTATCAATCGCGGGAGACTGAGAGGGACAAGACAAAGGACCGCGATTACGATCACAGTGACGGCGAACCGTTGTCATCGGTGATGCTGGGGCTCTCTCAATTTCATGCGTTCCGTTGCGCCTCTTGTTTTCGCATTCGTCGTGTCGGACGTGGAACTGGCCGGACAGGGTGGGCATGCGCTGCCTGTAACTCCCTCGAGAGGCTAGCCAAAGTCGTCGTGTCCTGGGTACATCGCAACACCTTTCTTCTTCTTCACCGCCACTGTCACAATCTCCTTCTTCTCCTCACTTCTGATTCGTCATCTCCCTCTTCTTTCTACGACAAGAAGTTCCTTTTCCTCTTGAATTCACATCCACGCGCCTACACAATCACAGTCATCCCTGTCATCATATATTGGAGGACCGCGTACCCGACAGTGTCTCTAGTTGCTGTCTCAGCTCGCGTCTGTCTTCACTCTCGTTGATTACCTCAATATTGCTCTTCTGTGGAGACTCGTAGACAACCGCGTTGGCATCGTCGCGACCTTTATCGTTGTTGATTTCCCTTCACGTATCTCTCTCTTCCTTCTTAACTATTTAACTATTGTGACTTGGTTTTGTTTTGTTCGTTTTATCGTTCATCGCTCCGCGTACAAATCCCCCCTCCCCTTGTTTTTTTGTTTTTCTAAAACTTTTTTCGATTGTTTCTCTTCGTTTTCGTTTCCCGTCGTCGTTTTCCTGAGTGACACCTATCAAAAAAAAAAGAAAACAGACAACTGTAGTGTCACACACACACGCACACACATACAAGAGAGAACTCCCCGATTCCCCCCAAAAAAATACAAGCACACATCATCAACAACATGCTCTGGTATCTCGCGTACCCGTTGGCGGTTGGGATCGTCGTGGGCGGTGGCGTCTACTGGTACTTCAACGCCATTGGCCTCGCTGTGTACATCGTCGCCTTCTGCGCGGGGTGGAACGTGCTGTGGAAGATGTACCTCAGCTCCGGCCCACGCACGCGGCGCCAGATCCCGCCGCACACCGTGCGGGAGTGTCAGCAGCTGTCCGCGCAGCAGCTGAGCCTGGCCTATCGCGAGGGCACCCTGTCGGTCGTGGAGACCGTGACCGCGTTCATTGAGCACATCAAGTTTATCAATCCCTACCTCAACATTATGGTGTTCGACTGCTTCGACGAGGCCCTCAAGTCGGCCCACGAGGCGGACAGGATCTGGGCTGCCTGGCGCCGCGACCGCTCCAAGCCGATGCCGCACTGGCTGCTCGGTGTGCCCTGCACCATCAAGGAGTGCATGGAGTGCCGTGGGTGCCCCAACACGTCCGGCCACCCGGGTCGTCGCAACGTCATCAGCGACGTAGACAGCCCCGTCGTGCACAACTTCCGCGAGGCGGGTGCCATCATTCTCGGCGTCACCAACACCAGCGAGCTGTGCATGTGGTACGAGAGCTCCAACTACGTCTACGGCATCACCTGCAACCCGTACGACACTCGCTGCCTTGTGGGCGGCAGCAGCGGTGGTGAGGGCGCGGCCGCCGCGTCCGCCTACTCCACCTTCAGCCTCGGCAGCGACATTGGCGGCTCGATCCGCATGCCCGCCTTCTTCAACGGCGTGTACGGCCACAAGGCGAGCCCGCACTTCATCTCCAACAACGGCCAGCACCCCGGCGCGCTCACCTCGGCCAACCACTACATGGCCACCGGCCCCATCACGCGCTTCCCGGAGGATATCATCCCACTCTGCAAGGTCGCCGCGCGCGGTGGCTTCGGCAAGGACCCGATTGAGTACCCGCAGTCGTCGCCACTGAACAAGGTGCTCGACCTCGAACGCCACCCGCTCCGCATCTACGCGCTGGAGGACTTCGGCATCCCGTTCATCAAGGTGTGCCCCAGCCAGATCGAGGCCGTCCACGTCGCGGCGGAGACACTGCGCGAGCAGTACGGCGCCAAGGTCACGTACGTCAACGTGCGCGACACCTCCCGCTGCACCGGCGGCGTCCTGCCCGATCAGTTCAAGCCCTTCGCGAAGATCCTCTCCATGTGGTCCGCCGCACTCACGACGGACCCGACGGAGACGTCGTTTCGCACGCTCATGGACGCCGGCAAGCCGGTGAACTGGGCCGCTGAGTTCCTGCGCTGGCTCGTGGGCAAATCGGAGCACACCAGCCCCGCCATCTGCCTGTGCATCCTCGAGACTTGCGAGCGTCTGCTGCCGCACTGGATGGTCATCAGCAACAAGTCCGGCCTTCTGCCCTTCAAGCAAGGCCTTGAGGACCTCCTCCACGGCGATGGCATTATCATCACGCCGACCTTCCCGTGCCCGGCGCCGCGCCACCACGCGCCGATCCGCTGCGCCTTCCAGTTCCAGTACACCGCGGCCTTCAACGTGCTGCAGCTGCCCGCGACGGCCTGCCCAATCTGGGGGCCCAGCATGGCGGGTCGCCGGCGCGCTGTGAAGCCGATGGATGTGCGTCGCAAGCAGCTTCCCAGCGACTACCACCTCCCCAAGGGCGTGCAGATTGTGTCCGCCACCAACCAGGACGAGCTCTGCGTGAGCGTCGCCATCGCACTCGACAAGGCCCTCGGTGGCTACCGCTACCCCGGCTGGGCGCTACTCGAAGGCGACGACGGCGCTGGTGAGGACGATCTCGTTGAATACGAGTACTAGAGCAGCGAAAAAAAAAAGACAGGCAAAACAAAAACAAAACAAAAACAAAAACAGACTGACAGACAGACAAATGCCTCAAATAGTGTGTGAGAGAGAGGCCATCCACAATCAAAGATCCCTGCAAGTAGACGCCTGAGAAGAGAAAAAAAAGTCTACTACTTCATCTGCGCGTGCATAAATAAATATCTCTCTATATATATATCGATAATGTCTTTGTGCTCCCACTTCTCTTGCTTTTCTTCATTTGTTTCGTGTTTTTTTTCTTTCTTCCTCCTCGGATCATGGGCTCCTGGTTTGCGTTTAGTCACGTTTTCTCTGTCAATCTCTCTCGCACACGCAACTTTCTTTTTCGCTTCGTTCCCATTTTTCTTCTTGTTTTTTTTTTTTCGTTTGATGCTCACGAACTCCACAACTCCCCACGTGTGACGTGTGCCCGGTGTAGGCGGGGGAAGCCTCTGTTCGAGGACGCGGTGCTGCTGATGTGACGGTTCGGTTTTTTTTGTGTGTGTGTCAGCTGTAACTGCCTTGTATTTTACAAGCACGGTGCTTCTGTTCGCCAGGTTGTTTGTTCGTTCGTGTCCGTGACTCATCGAAGTCCCCGTGGTACATACGCACACACAGCATGGCCTGTGGTTTTTTTTTGCTGTTTTGGCATGCAGTCGATTATCCCGGTGTAGATTGTGATGTTTCCCTGGTGGTGCTGTTGGTGCTCTGCTGTAGGTGCTGTCTGCCGCTCAGCTTGTTGTTCTTTGCGTTCACTAGATCGATGGAGAAACAGTCTGTTTTTTTTGTCTTTTGTGTTTTTTTTCTCGTTTTTCCTCTTGTCCACCCTTCCATGAAACCGGTCCATATCTCTCCGTCGACACAACAAATTCTCCCCAGCATAGGGTGATTCAAGGACTGCCAAGGTGAGAAAGATGCGCATGTGCACTCTACCTCCCCTCTATCTCTGCCGATAATGCGTCTTGGCATCGCACACCTGTCAGTATCAGGCGTGAGACCACTGTTGGGCCTCTCTCCCTCTCTTTTGCAGAGTGAATCCTGAAGTGCGTTTCGTCCAGATTGAATGCAACACGACGTTCGTGCAGTGGTTCTCGCGCCACCTTCGTTCGAGTATGCACTCATCCTCAAGTCGTTCAATGACGTCTCGCATCATCAACTGAATCAGCACCACATGGCCTCCTTGGGTGTCTCCACTCACAAACCTCTCTCTTCCTCTCCCCACTCGCTACCTCCCTCGTACAGTGTGTTTTTTCTTTCTTTTCTGTTTGGCGCCTAAGCACTCGGATTTGTTTGTTTGTTTGTGTTCTTTTCGGTTCCGTCAAGTGTGTGCGTGCGTCTGAACGGAGCCAAACTCCCTCTGTCCCCGTCTTTTCTGTTGTTTTCTTTGAACACCCACTATAACTGTAACACTGTGTGTGGTAAACCCAAGTCCGCTGCACCATGTCTCTCACGACGGCGTTCCCCTTCCAGGCCTTCATGGGCGACCTCAAGACGCGCCGTGTGATGGAGTCCAAGGAGGGCATGTCGCTCTCCCTGCTCACCCCAGAGGACATGGAGCGTCTCGCCTTTGTGGAAGTCCGCGTCCGCTGCGGCGAGGAGGATCGCGCCGCACCGTGGCTCCCCGTTCATCGCAAGAGCGGCACGCTCGCGACCTTCTACGACACGCGCATGGGCAACTTTGACGCGCGCACGTTCCCGACGCAGCCGTGCTCAACGTGCAGCAACGCCGTCACAGGCAAGTTCGGCAACGAGCGCTGCCAGGGCCACTTTGGCTTCGTCAGCATGCCGCGCCGCTACCCAAACGACCCGTCCCGGCAGTCCGAGCGGCTCTTTGTAATCAATCCGCACCTCGCCGAGGAAACGGAGCTGCTGCTGCAGGCCGAGTGCTTCTTCTGTCACCGCTTCCGCGTGCCTGAGTTCGACGTGGAACGCTACCGCATGGCCCTCTCCCTTGTCGACGCCGGCCTGACCGGTGAGGCGCTCCACTTCCTCGACGTGACGACCAACTCGAAAGGCGTGGAGGTGCGCAACCGTCGCCGCCGTGACGCCAACGAGGAGATCATCAACGACGTCCGCTCTCTGCGCGAGTACGCCGCACGTATCCTGCAACAGCACAAGGTCGGCGGCGCGGCGGCGGCCGGGGCTGACGAGGACGTCGTCCCTGAGGAGGTGCGCGCCAAAGCCTTGAAGCCGGTGCTGGACATCCGCAACGAGCTCTGCAAACAGGCGCTGCGCGAGTTCAAGGAGTACATGTGTGTCTGCTCTCACTGCCAGTGCATCTCGCCCCGCATCACCACCAAGAACGGCCACCTCTTCTTCTTCTTCAACCGCAAGAACGCCGAGTTCAACGTCGCGCAGGGCGTGCTCACGAACGCGCAGCTCCGGCAGTGGAGCGACGCCAACCAGCGTCACGAGCGCAAACACACCTACTACAGCGCGACCATGGCCCGCGACCACATCAAGCACCTCTGTCAGCACGAGGGCGTCATCCTCCACGCGCTCTACCCGCACATGGGTGAGTCCACGCTGGTGATGCCCTACGACTGCCCGTTGCCCTCGAACCTGCTGTACAAGGTCTTCTTCACGGACAAGGTGCTCGTGCCGCCGCTGCCCCTGCGCCTCGCGTCAGGCGTGCAGGTCTCGGAGACGGGCCTCCTCTCGCCAGACGACCAGACGCGCGCGCTGTCCGGTGTGCTCGGCTTCGTGGAGCAGATCGAGGCGTACTTCACGCTCAAGAACAACTCCACGGAGGAGCGCAATCTCGTGACGGAGCGGCAGGAGGTCGCCCACGAGCAGAACCTGCGCAACCTCCAGGCCAAGGTGACCGAGGTGTACACCACCATGCTCGACACGTTCGCCAAGAAGGAGGGTCTCTTCCGCATGCACATGATGGGCAAGCGTGTCAACCAGGCGTGCCGCAGTGTCATCTCACCCGATTACCTGGTCGAGCCGGACGAGGTGCTGCTGCCGCGTCCCTTCGCACGCGGGCTGACGTTCCCTGAGCAGGTCAGCAACTACGCCCCCGCACGTGCACTGCTGCTCAAGCAGTGTGTGATCAACGGGCCGTCCATCTACCCGGGTGCGTCGCACCTGGAGATCCGCTACGCCAGCGGCGAGGTGCGCTTCGTGGACCTTGACACCCCACCGCAGGCACGCCGTCAGCACGCGCAGCGCTACTTTGCCATGGTTGCGCAGACGGGCGGCACACTCATTGTGCACCGCCACATCCTCGACGGCGACCGTCTCATCTTCAACCGTCAGCCCACGCTCCACAAGGCGTCCATGATGGGGTACCGCGCCAAGGTGCTGTCCGGCCTCAAGACGCTGCGCTTCCACTACGTGAACGGCAAGTCGTACAACGCCGACTTCGACGGTGACGAGATGAACGTCCACATCCCACAGAGCCTCGAGGCCAAGGCCGAGCTGGACTGCATCATGGATGCCAACATGAACTACCTCGTGCCGACCTCTGGCAAGCCGATCCGCGGTCTCATCCAGGATCACATCGTCGCCGGCGTGCTGCTCACGCTGCGTGACAAGTTCCTCGACCACGCCACGTTCGTGCAGTTTGTGTTCAACGGCGTCGCCCCGTACGTCCGCGCGCATGGTCGTCCCTTCGCGAGCCACACCAACCTCACGGATCTGATCCCCGTCCCGGCCGTTCTCAAGCCAAAGCCGCTCTGGACCGGCAAGCAGCTCATCTCCGTTCTCGTGCGCTACGTCACGGGTGCCGTCGAGTCCCGCGCGCGCGGTGGTAGTGGCAGTGCTGCTGGTGCGGCTGCCCCACGTCCTGCTGTCCGCGCCACGCACGGTGTCACGCTCCACGGCACGTCGCTCGTGCAGCCCAGTGCCTACACCACGACCGACCCCACCAGCGGCAAGCTCAAGTCCGTCTCCAAGGCCGGCATGGACGACGACCACGTACTGTTCCTCAAGAGCGAGCTCGTGACCGGCGTGCTGTGCAAGAACCAGCTCGGCCCCGCCAACCTCTCCGTCGCCCACGTCATTCACGAGATCTACGGCCCGCACATGGTCGGCGAGCTCTTCGGTGCCTTTGGCCGCGTGCTGACGATGAGTCTGCAGCGCGAGGGCTTCTCAATGGGCATGGACGACATGTGCCTCGTGCAGGAGGACCGTCGCGCGCAGCTGCTCCGCGCGCTCGACGAGGCGCCGCTGTCGCTCCCCGAAGACGAGGCGAAGGTGATGCCGGCGATCATGGGTCTGGCCACGCAGCTGCAGAAGGAGTTCGTGCCGGGTCGCATGCTCGTTCCGTTCCCACGCAACCAGCTGCTCATGATGACCATGTCTGGCGCCAAGGGCAGCAACACCAACACCATCCAGATGGCGCTGGGTCTTGGGCAGCAGCTCTTCGATGGCCGGCGTGTGAAGCGGATGAACTCGGGCAAGACGCTGCCCGCCTTCTTCATTGGCGAGAAGCGCGCGCGGTCGTTTGGCTATGCGATGGGTCGTTTCGCGTCGGGCATTCGTCCCCCGGAGTACACGATCCACGCCATGGCCGGCCGCGATGGCCTCATCGACACCGCCGTGAAGACGTCCCGCTCTGGTCACCTGCAGCGCTGCCTCATCAAGGGTCTCGAGAGCCTCGTCGTGCACTGGGACCACTCCGTGCGTGACGCGAACGGCAGCATCATTCAGTTCATCTACGGTGGCGATGGCCTGGACCCGATGAAGGCGTCGTCGCTGCAGGCCTGGGACATGGCCAAGGACAACGTGTACGAGCTGTGCCGCAAGTACGGCGTGGACAGCGGGGTCGACGGCCATGAGGAAGCGGAGGAGACCGCAGCGGCGGCCAGTACGCGTGCGTCGACGGTGCTGGAGGATGGTGCGGCCGCCGCCCCTGGGACCAACACGCCGTCCTTCCGGCCCAGCGTGGCGGGTGGCAAGCGTGGCCGCCCGGACGAGGCCCTCGCCGCTCACCGCGCCGCGCAGGAGGCCGTTGTGTCGCAGCAGGTGGCCGCGGATCCCCTCCCGGACCACATCCGCCGCGGCATGACCAACTACCTCAACGGCGGCAAGGCCGACTACGTGCTCTTCCAGAAGGTCTCGCAGGTCTCGCGCTGGTCGCAGCAGCACAAGCTGACGCAGAAGCTGCGTGAGAAGCGCGAGGAGAACGTCAAGTACTTGGGCGACGTCGTCGGCGAGGTCACAGCACGCAAGCGGCTGCGGGCGTACTGCGACGCGGGTGAGCCGGTGGGTCTGCTCGCAGCGCAGGCAGCGGGCGAGCCGTCCACGCAGATGACGCTCAACACCTTCCACAGCGCCGGCTCCACCGTGACGCACGTGACGGAGGGCATTCCGCGTCTGCGCGAGCTCCTCATCCACGCCTCGGTCAAGAAGGCGGCGATCGTCGTGCCGGTGGAGAAGGCTGTCGACGCAGACGAGGAGGCGCTGACCAAGATCATCAACGCTGGTGTGGCCGCGCGCCTGACAGACTGCTTGGCGTTTGCCAAGGACGTCAAGGCCGGCGCCCACGCGGCGCAGCACAAGGGCTACCACTTCCACGTTGAGCGCGGCCCCGAGCACACGCAGCTCCTCATCTCGTTGCTCTTCTCGAAGCATCTGCTGGCGGTGAGCCGCGAGAAGATGTGCATGTCCTCACCGGAGCACCTTCACAGCCTCAAGGCGGCGCTCCTCGCACTGGCGAAGCAGATCGTGTCCGTCCTGCGCGGCCGTGGTGACAAGTCCGGCGGTGGCGCCTCTGACGTCATCCAGGAGGGTGTGCAGGACCCCGCGCAGATGGGCCTCGGTGGGGCCGGCGACGGCGCCGACTCCGCGGACGATGAGAACGCACTCAGCGAGGATGACCAGGACGATGACGCCGAGCGCAGCACCGTCGATGGCGATGCGCGCTCCTCACAACCACCGGCGACGCCAGGCATGGGCCCGCAGCGGCACGCGTCTCGGCGCCGTGGAGGGGCCACCTCCTCTGCTGCCGCACCCGCGTCCGCTGCCAACGAGGAGGCCGACAACAACAACAACAGCGACGACGACGATGAGGACGACGAGGTCGACGGTGGCGCTGGCCGCAACGGCGCCGCTCGCAAAAGGTCCGGCGACGCGGACGAGGAAGAGGACGATGAGGACGATGAGCACGCCCTCGCGCAGTCGGCAGGATTCGCGACCGGTGCGGAAAGCTACGACACCTTCAGCGCCGTGCGTGGTGCGTACGGCAACCGCAAGTTCATCGTCGAGATCGCGCCTCTCAGCGCGGATGCCGCGACCAAGGCCGGCGCCATCCCCTTTGGTGACGATCTCTTCGTCGTGAACCTCCTCATCTTGATGCCGCCGCACGTGGTGGCGGTCGTGCCGGACGTCGTGGACCGCGCCATGGCGCAGCAGGTCCTGCCAACGTGGCTGCCGCAGTTTGAGCACGTCAGCTTCACCCGCAAGGCCGATGACGTCACGAGTGGCGAGCTTGTCTTCCAGGGCGACAACGCGACCATTCGCCAAGTGAGCGCGTTTCTCTCGCTCTTCACGCTGCGCGCCAAGGCGATCAAGGTGCGCAAGGCGCGCTCCACGGATATCCAGGATATGCGCCACTCACTTGGAGTGGAGAGCGCGTACAAGTCCCTCTTCGACGAGCTGGACAAGCTGTTCCGGCGCTACGCGGTGGACTACCACCATCTGACCCTCATCGCCGACGCCGCCACGCACCGCGGGCGTTGGGAGAACTACAACTTCACGGGCGTCATCTCGCACAGCGCGAGTCCGCTGTTCCAGATGACCTTTGCCTCGTCGAAGCGCTTCCTCCACACGTCTGTGACGCGTGGTATTGGTGACGAACTGGACTCGATCAGCTCTGCGATTATGGTGGGTGAGCGACCACGTGTGGGCACCGCGTTTGCCAAGGTCGCACAGGACTCCAGCATCCTCGCTGACGTTGTCGAGCATACCTTTGCCTGATGACAGCGAACTGTGAAGGCAAAACAAGCAAAACAAAACAAGAGCATGACATGAAAAAGGTGATGAAAAGAAAGTGAAACCAAAAGATACAAGCCACCTACGCAGTGAGTGGGAAACTGGGTGAAGGGCAGCGGCTGATCGTCTTGTCTCTCTCGCTCTTTCTCCCGCGTGCTGGTGTGCCCTCTTCCTAACTGATTCCATAACCTCCACGTCTAATAACGGTAAGTCCGGTAAGACAAGCAGAAACACTCATGCAGCTTCTCTTACGACACGGCGGATGTTCGCTGGCCCTTGGTTGATTTATTTATTTTTTTTTGCTCTCGTTGTTGTTGTTGTTGTTGTTGTTGTTGTTGTTGTTGTTGTGTGTTTTTATTGGTGCACTGCGCTGTTTGTTTTGTTTGTTTTCTCCGGTGTCGTCAGCGACTTTCTTTTCTTTTTTTCTTCCCCGTTACCATAACTCTCGTCATAATCGGATTAACAAGGTTCAATTCCTTCTTTCTTTAAGTTCTTGCCACTCTCGCTATTTCGCTTTAAGCCGTGATTGTGGACCTCACTACATACACACAAAAGGGTGAAAAAAGAAAAAGAAACTTCCCCATTCTTAAAAGAGGGGGAAAACAGTCGACTGGGGCAGCACCTCTGCGTGCGTGTACGTCGCACAAGGAAAACAGATGATATGTAGTGTGGGTGGTGCGGTAAAGAACAAGGCAACACGTGTTGCTGGTGGAAGGTCACCGAGTGCGCCAGTGCCGCTTGCCTGCTCCACCCGTGTCATTCTTTGACAGGACGCCCACCATCCTTCTCTGCATGGTCGTCTGCAACTCCTGTCTCTCACACACGCTGGCACTTGTCGTGCCTTCGATTCGTGTGTTTCATCCTGCTCTTCATTCAATGACTTAGTCCCTCTCTCTCTCCCTCCCACGATTCCCACCGCTTTACCTCGCCTCGCATATCTAGGGCAGTTCTTTGTTTTGTGTTGTTTTGTGTATTTGCTGTATTGGGAGTCCGTGTCGTCGTGTCTGCTCTCTTGCTCCTCTCTCTTCTTTCAGCATTGGACGAAGATTCGAGAAAGTCAGACCGAGACACGTGCATACACACGCAAGTAAACTCAAATCGGTTTAACTGCATATTGTTGTTGTTAGTGAAGACAGGAACGAAGCCATAACAAGAGTATCTTTTTTAAAAAGCGGCGAACGTGAAAGAAAAAAGAACACCGACAAGAAAAAAAAGGAACAGAAAACGCAGCGGAGCAGTACTAATAATGTTGCGAAGGCGGTTCACTGCGCTCGTCGCCAGGTGCGCGACTGCGCGCGAGATGACGACGTCCAGCTCGTCACTCGATGTCCCCGAAGTCGCGGGCACTGAAGCAGCGGGGCTGGAGAGCCCATGCGCAGTCCCATCCCACTCGGCACTGCAAGCCGCCACGCAGGCGCGGCGTGGTGTTCTGTCACGTGTGCTCGAGCGTGCGGCCGACACCATCACTCGCACAGGCGACACGAACGACGCCACTGCGGCGAGTACCACACTAGCTGACACAACTGCTTCCGTCATGGGTGTGTCGTGTCCTCCCACTCGCTCACCTGACACTACTGAGGATGATGATGATGATGAGGCTGCGCTTGGACTGTTTGCGCAGGCCTTCTCGACAACCCTGCACGTCGTGGAGCAGCACCCGCACGCACGCGTCTTGGAACGGGCCGGGAGTCCTGTCTCGGCCTCCACGACAACCCTGAGTGACAGCGCCGCAGTGACCACGGCTCTGACGCTCGCCTCGCCACGCCAGGCCAACGTGCTCCAGCGCCTTGTCGAGACGCAGCATCTGACACTTGCCTGCGTGGCGCTGTGCCAACGCGCGTGGCAGCGACACCTGCGAGAAGCCCCAGCCGTTTCCTCATCCGAGAGCGCAGCGGCCGAGCTGGCGGAGGCACTCCTCGCGGCGACCAACACCGCGACCCGACCAGTCGGTCTTGAGCTGCGTTACCGTCGCCGTGTGATGGAGAGCTATCTGCGAAGGCGGTTTCGTGGCAACGAGGAGGCCGTGATGTGTGTGCTCTCGGGCCGGACGGAGGAGATGGACATCGATTCCGTGTCGCCCAAGGCGCTCAAGGCTGGCGAGGCAGTGGTCAAGCGAGTGCTCTTCTCTGGCACGTGCGACACCAGCACCAGTATTCTCGGTCGCACGGTGCTGCAGCTGTTTCTCGCGCGCGAGTTGATCGAGAGCACGATTGCCATCCGCGATGAACAGGAGGCCGCGTTCGTGCGTCACGTCGCGCACGCCATGCTGGCGAAGCTGACGGCCCAGACCTACAGGCTCGATCACATCGATCATGTGGACGGGGTGCGGAGCGAGTCTCTGCACGGCCTCGACGCTCTGCTCCGCACGCTGCTCTTGAGTCTCGACGAGGAGCACAGCAAACTGCATCGCCACGCCACCACCACGGACGGCGACGTGCAGCTATCTGGCGGTGGTGGTGGTGGCGAGCAGGCGGATGGCAGCCGAAAGGATCGGCGGCGCTACCGCACCGTTGTTCGGTCGCATCTGCGCGCGCTTCTCGGGCTCTACGCAGCGCTGCTGCCGCACGTTGTGACCGCCGCCGTCGCATTCGATGCACGTCTGAGTCCAAATGAGATGGTCACCGAGGCGCGAGATAACGACGAAGACGAAAAGGGAGAGACCGAGGAAACAGACGAGGCGGTGGGGAAGCCGCCGGCTCGCTCATCCTCCAGTGCGAGCACGCACGTCGTGCGACTTGTGCAGACGCTCCGCGATGGCTGGAATCGTGGCGCACGGCAAGTGCGACTCGAGGGCCCCTCCTCCGCTGCCGTGTGGTGGCTGCAGACGGCTGCGGTGACAATGGATGCGTTCGCGGCGTGCGGTGAGCGGGTTGTGCAGCACGCGGGCGATGGCGTCGTCAACGCGCTGGTGGCGTCGGGTGACGCGACAGTGGACGTGGCGGCGGCGGAGGTGGCGCTGCTAACCACGATTCAGGCCGAGCTGGGCCTGCTCCTCAATGGGTTCTTTCACTACAACCGCGCCATTTACGCCCACTACCGCAGCCACGTGGAGGCGACGAGTGCATCGAAAGCGGCGACGGCGGAGGCCGTGGGTGAAGCCGACGCGAGCGCACCGGGTGGAACACAGCTTCCACGTTCACGGCGACGTGGCCGGCGCTCCCTCTTTCACCTCCATGCCACAGACGACGGTGTGAGTGATGGGAGTCGCGGCTCCACGGGCGGCACCACCACAGCATCCGGTGCGCAGTCCAGTGGTGGCGTGTCTGGATCGGGTGCGGCAAGCGACGGTGGCGAGGGCGTGCTGCGCCAGGTCGTGGCGAGCGAGTCCGCTGTGGACGTGCGACGGCGTGGCGCCTCGCGGTTCGTCACACGCAACCGGGTGCTGCTCCAGGACGGTCTCGGTGATGCCAATCGCACCAGTCCCAACGACGATGTGATTGCCAGCACCACGAGTAAGCGCGGTCGCAAAAAGGCCGGTGCGCATGCCGCGCAAGACACACGGCCGTCCGTCCCAGAAACCGAGGACGCCTTCAGCGCGCTGTTCCACGTCTTTGTTCTGCTGCGCACCTCCGTGGGTGCCCTGGCCGCACAGTACGGCATCACGAACGACCGTAGCGGCGAGCTCGAGGAAACCTGGCTGAATGTGCTGCAGGCGATGCAGCGGCTCCAAGGCCTCGTGCTGAGCCCTCGGCCAGAGCACGAAGTCGTCCTCGACCAGCAACGCAAGCTGCGCTTCCGGCACGCAGCCGAGAACATGATTTCTGCCGCGAGAGCCCACGGTGGGAAAGCGCGGCAACCCAAACGTACTGACCTTCTTCTCAGCATGTTCGAGCCATCCTCGACAGAGCGACAGCTGCCGCTCCGTGTGCAGGAGGCACTTGATCGTGTGCGGGCCCGCCTGCTGCAGCACGCGCTGTCCGCCGACACGGGGGAGGAGAAGGGGGACGTGATCAGCGAACCCTGGGATGCACATCTGCACCGCATCCAGCAGGCAGTGGTACGTGCTCTTGACGGCGTCACCACGGCGTTGCCGAGCACGGCTCCGGACAGCGCGCTGCTCATCACCAACCGACTCACAGAGGCGCTGCTGACCGTGGTGGACCGCAGCGAGGATCTGGCGCTCTCCGCAACGCAGCGCAGCCTGCAGAGCGGTGTGACGAGCCGGGACTGGAGCACGCTCCAGGGGCTTCGTCGCAGTTTGGTCACCGTCCTCGCCGTCGGCGCGCAGGAGGTGGTGCTGGGCAACCGTGCCCTCCGTGACGGTGACCGCGTGGCGTGGTGGCACAGACGCTTTCCCCTGGTTGTCGCCGCGACTCACGCTGATGGTGGCGACGCATCACCCGCACTCGTCGCGCAGCCGACCTCTCTCGGCTTCTCGCGCCGTCTCCTGTCCGCGACGGCCGCGCTTCAGTCGCGGCACCGCTTTCTCTCCATGACCGAGCGTCTGCAGAGCGCGGAGGACGCCGTCACGTGCCTCGAGCGCTACACACGTGCGGACGCGTCTGCAGTGTCCCTGGACATGGCGTCACGACAGGCGCTCGTAACAGGTGCGCTGAGCCAGCTTCTCGCCATTCACCACGACCTGCGTTTCCACGGTGGTGGGAGTAGAAGTGGCGCAGGTGCCTTGGCGCGTGGTGGGGCAGACGATGATGTCGCAGCACGCGTGGAGGATCCAGTCGCGGCGCAAGCGCGTGCCGAGAACGCATACAGGCGACTGGTGGCTCTAGTCCGCGAGGACGCCGAGCTGCTCCTCCTGTCGAGTTTTGCGTCTGCACTGAGCGCCTGGCACGCGGCCTCCAAGGTGTTCGCCAGTGGTAGTGGTGGTGGTGGTGGTGGTGGTGGTGGCCGCGCTGCAGATCTGTCCGACAGCAGCAGCAGCTTCGCAGCCGACCTCGTGCCGTTGGCGGTCTCTGCCGTCATTGCGAGCTTGGTGCGGTCGCGGCTTCAGGACAACCCCAGCACACACGCCTCCCTCTGCGAGCACACCCTCTTGATGCTCTCTGCCCTCGCGGAGCACGCCGAGCAGATGAGCCCGCACGGCGTCCCGTCAGTGCGTGGTACCACCACCAGCCTCTCGCAGTGGCGCGCGGCTCTGGCGCAGGTGTGCACGTACTGCATGGCCTGGGCGACCCGCGACCCGGGCGCAGCCAGCAGCACGCTGTCGGACCACGCCACCGTTTTTGTCACGCTCTACACGCGCTATGCACTGCCACAGGATGTGCCCTGGCGCGAGGAGTTGGATCGTCGTCTGCCACCTGCCTCCGCCCTGCGCGCACTACTGCTGTTGCCATCCGACAGCAGCCGCGCGAGCACACCCGCCCTGCTCGGGCAGAGTCTCGCGCACAGCAACTACCTGCTCCTCCTCGATCACAGCACGCGGCTTCCGTTTGGCGGCTCGCACTTCCGGCCCTACCACAGCACGCTGCACGACCGCTCGCTCGACGCTCTGCGCGAGTACCACCACGCACTGCACAGCAGCACGGCCTTTGACATGCTCGACGCCTTCGACACACCAGAGACAAGCGAGACCACGGTCAAGGCCCGGCAGCACGTGCAGCACCAGCGTGCACGTGTCTGGCACGCACAGTGTGCCGAGGCGCAGCGATGCGCACGGCCGCTTCTCGGCTTCGATGTCGCGGATGTGCTGCAATCGCGCGCACTGCATCCCCTCGTACGCTTTGTGGAGCGCCACGCGTCACAGCAGCTCCTGCTCTCCACGCAGCTCGCGCCCGCCACGCCGTCCAAGTCCCCCGTCCCTACCACTACGACCACGACCACCGCGCAGTCATCATCATCATCGTCATCGGCGGTCGCGCTGGATGCGCACACGACGGCACTGCTCCTGCTGCGCTTCATTGGCGACCTCTACCAGTCCCACAGCTGGGCCATGGTGTGCCTCGCGTTCCGCGTCGCCCAGCTCGCCCACCGCGCGGAGGTGCTCCTCGGCACACGCGAAGGCGTCTCGCTACGCGTGGCGGGCCTGTCCACCGTGCTGGGGCTGCTGCAGGAGATGCCCGCCCCGTACGGCCTCGTGCACCTGCGGCCCACCTTTCTGACGGTGCTGCTGCGCTTCTCCGACATGCTCTCTGGCACGAGCACGACGCTGCTGGGCATGCGCAACGGCTCCGCGGTGCGCGGCTGGCTGGCGCGGCCGAACCGAGACGTCTACCGCGGCGCCATCTTCGCCGTCAAGCAGATGGTCCTGTACGTGCAGCACGAGGCGAGCTGGTTCTGCGCGGATGCGGCCTCACTGGCGTGGGACAGTGCTGACCGCGGCGACGGGGACGAGGAGGCGCACGACGGGGATGTGGACGTGGACGAACCCTCACCGCTCCGCACCCGCCCCACACGTGCGGCGTACTACACCGACGGCTATCGGGCCGTTCGCGACGCCGCCACCGTCGAACGAGACTTTGTCCTTTTCGTCTCGACGCTGCGCTGTGCGTTGGAACTGGTTCTCGAGTGTGTGCGCCACCACGCGCTGCAGCAGCGCGTCATGGACGCCGAGCTGACGCGCATCCTCACCGCCTGCTACGACGTGCTGTGCCAGTTGTTCTGCGACGCAACCAAGACGGCCCTCAGCGAAAGCAAGCGCTCTCCCTCTGGTGCGACTGATGGCGATGCGACAGCAGGGCTGGTGAACGCGTTTGCAGATGAGCGGGCCGAGCTGTTACTCGCTGGGTTGTCGCTCGTGGCGACGATGAATGTGGTGCAGCAACACGACCCCGCCGGCATCTTCTTCCACGGCCGCGCGCAGCGTCGCACCGAGGCCGTCGTGGCCGCCGTCGATGCCCTTCTTGACGCGACCCCAGTCGTGCACGCGGCCCTGTACACGGGCTTCAGGCGCTTCGTCTTGAGCGGCTTTTATCAGCGCGACCTCTCCTGGCGTCTCGGCACCATTCTCTACGGGCGTGCCGATGTCACGGTGATGGTGGTGGCACTCTCCACATTTGCCGGCACCGCCATACGCCAGCCGGCCGCCGCGCAGCTTTACGCCAAGACCTGGAGCCGACTGCAGAGCGAGCTGTTGCAGTTCACCGACGACGGCGACGAAGACAAAAAGGCAGAAGCAGCAGCAGCAGCGGCGGCCGTGCCCAGCGCCAAGACAGCGCGAAGGAAACCGTCCAAACGCCACACGCGACCCGCCCAGGGCGGCAAGCGTCTCGACCGCCCCATGGCGTTCTGTGTGCCGTCGAAGCAGGAGTTTCTCCTCGCCGCCAGTGCCTTCAACGAGCTGGAGGCGCGCTTCACGCAGACACACAGCGACGCACAGAGCCTGCAAGGCGGCATGGGCCTCTTCACCGCCCGGCGCGATGAGGCCGCACGGGACCAGAGTCCAACGACACCAACCGCACTACGAGCACCACCACACACGACGACACCCATCTCCTGGGTCTGTGATCCAGAGAAGCTGGCAGCGGGCCTTGTCGAGAACGCGGCGCTGATGCAGACAACACTCAGCGAGGAGGCGAACGCCGTGGATGCGGAGCTGGACGAAGACACAGAGAACACCGCCGTCTTAGCTGGCACAGGCAGTGCGGGTGGCGCCGCCCCCTTGACGACCGCTTACCGGCGCGTCGGGTTCGTCTTCAACGCGTACGTGGATGTCGCCGAGGCCGCCGCAGAGGGTGTTCTGAGTCCTGACGAGATTATTGGTGCCGTCATTCAGCAGAGTCTCGACCTCGGCCTTGTCAGCGCCGCTCTCACCGCGGACGGCGCGGGTGCCGGCACGGTCGTCAATGGCATGACGCCGCAGGTGCGTGCTGTCATGAGCAGCTACCTGCGCAACCTCGTCGCCCTCTTCGAGCTTTACTCACTCGAGCAGATTTGTGCGCACGAGAAAGGCGCCGCACCCCTCTTTCGCCTGCTGGAGCCGTGGCTGGCGCTGCGCGAGCTGAGTGAGCTCGCACGGACTGAGCGGGCAACGGCGTCGCGGCTGTGGGTGCTGCTCGCGCACAAGTTCCGCACCGAGGCGATGGACCCACACGACGCGACCTTCGCGGCCTACCAGTCGCAGCTCCTTGGTGCGGCGTTCCTCGCACGCGTGGGCAACGATGGTGGGGGAGCAGCCGCAGCCGCAGCCGCCACAACGGCAGCCACAGCAGGCACGGGCATGCACACGCGTGGTGACACGAGCTCTGCATCACACGAGGATATCTTCTTTCAGTCGGGCTGGTTTGCCTCGGCAGCACGCGAGGCCGCCGCGGGGCTCTACGCACCGGCTGACATGGTCGAGCTCACGTGCCACGACGACGTGCGACACCTCTTACCACGTTCCGCTGCACCCGCGGTGGCGCCCGGTAAACGCGCCGGCAAGTCACGTGCTGCCATCACGTACACCACGACAGAGGCACTGCGCACGCCAGTCTTCAAGGCGGTCGTCCCCCTCGAGGTGACCATGGTCTTGCTCCGTGCGCTGCTTCGCGGTGATCGGCGTGTGGTGGAGGTCCGCGATCTGGCGGACTGCGTGACCATGTACGCGGCGCGGCAGTACGTGCTGCTGCGCACGCGCCTCGACGGGTCTGCAGTGAACACGCTCAGCGTGTTGCTCTCCGAGCCCAGCGTCCGCGGTGCCGTGCTCGGTGACGCAGACGCGGCTGGCGCCACTGCCGCGCAGGCACGCGCGCAGGCTCGGCTCTGGATCAGCTTGGGGCTCCCCACGCGCAGTGTCCAGAGCGAACGCGTCGCCAACCACCTCTTTTCGCCAGAGAAGCGCGCGGCACTGGTGTCGCTGTTCGGCTCCGCAGGCCTCGACGTGGCCAAGGACGCAGGAGGCTCTCTGGAGCACGCCACGTTCGACTACCTGCGGTGCGTCGCCTTGTACCTGAAGGTGCTCTCTACGATCGCCTCGGTGCTGCTCCGCTACAAGCTCTTCGGCGACCTCGTCGACGACTCTGTCAGGGCGCTCTTCTCCCGCGCGTCCGCTGGTGCCGACGGGATCGACCTCGCCGCAAGCGATGTGGCCGTGCGGCGCGACAGTGAGGCGAGCACCGCGCACCGCCAGCTGATGCGGCAGACGCAGCCCGCCTCCGTCAACCGCAACACGTTCGAGTCGGTCATGCTGCACTATCTGAATGTGAGTGTCGCCCTGACCAAGCACGCCGATGTGCTCTACCACGTCGCGGCCGATCGCGCGCTGGACCTCGCGACAGGCGCATCGTCGACCTCCAGTGCATTCAAGGCGGGACAAGCGCAACCACAGCAAGAGCCGCAACAAGCGCATGGGCGAGAACCAGTCCGTGGTGCCTCTGAGGAAGCGCTGATGGCGTACGCGGAGGAGATCCGCCACCTCGCGGCTGACGCCGTGCAGACCACACTCTCCTCACTGGGCTTCCTCGCTGGCCGCACGGATCTCTGCCACGTGCGCTGCGCCGCGCACCTCCTCATTAGCGGCTGCTCCTGTGACCCGCTCTCGCTGCAGAACGGGCTCGTGCCGTCGCACCGCGCCAGCTCAATGTCCGATCTCGCCGCCAAGCAGCTCAGCGCGCGCCGGGGCGGACTTCGCCTGCTGACACAGCAGCACCCGCCCGTCACGGTGGGCAGCCCGACGATGCTCGCTGTGCTGACGCCGACGTACTTTGAGCGCAGCCTCACCTACACCATGCCACGTGCACAGAGCGCCGCCGTGACGCCGATCGCCGCGAGTTTGACCTTCTACATGCAGCAGCGGCACGTCGCACTGGTGCCCCTGCTCTCGGCCGTTGCGGAGCTGCTCGCCTCGACAACGGTGCGGAACAGCGCGCTCAAGATGCTCTGTGAGAAGCTGGCACGGGCCCTGCTGGAGCGGCCCGACTTTCGCCTCGCGCTGGCCCCACCCACGGTCGCGAGTGGCAACCTGCAGAGCGTGCGCAGCGGCCACTTGGAGCCGGGCACGGCTGCCGCGGACGCTGCGGCGGGTGCAGCGGGCAGCCTCGCCACCCCGGGCGGACACGCAGGTGCGAGCAGCGCTAGCAGCAGTGCGCTGCCAAACGAGATTCTGATCCCTTTTCTCGCCGCCATGACGCGTGGTGACGTGCAAATCACCAAGTCCACGCTGGCCAAGCTGCTGCACACGGCGATGGCGATGCGCACGGACGTCTTTGGCGAGCCGCCCGTGGCGGTGCGACAGGCAAGGCTGAGCCTCGTGAGCGGTGGTGGGGCGCAGCGGGTCGGGGGCTCGTTTGACCTCTCGAACCCGCTCTACCGGCGCCGTGGTGAGTCCCCCCACCACACCACCATAGCTCCAGGCGACAACAACAAAAACACCAACAACGGTGACGACGAGAATCATGACAACGCGTCCACCACTGCTGCTGCTGCGACGGAGGATCCGCTTGACGACGGCGCACGCCAGTCCCAACAAGATCTCGCCCTGCTTTCCCAGTTCTCCGCGTCCAGCAGCAGCGACAGCACCAGCGCGACGCACCGCCGTGCACTGGCCTCGTTGAACCTTTCGCTGTCCGCGGCGATGGAGGTGGCGATGCACCTCGGCGCGGCGCGCCACCTGACCAAAGCGGAAGCGGTCAGAGCCCGTAGTCTCTTGCGCGCCGCTGACGATGCGCGTCGTGAGCGGGTCGGCGCCTATCGCAGCCTTCTGCACGCCGCCAAGGTGAGCGGCCACGCCAGGCCGGGTGAGTCGGCTGTCGTGCGCCCCGTGCTGGACGCTGCCTTGCATCTGGAGGATCCCATGGACTACGGCGTCGCGGTGCTGCACATTCAGTTTGCGCTCCGCAAGGTTGTCCACGCGGCGTTCCGCCGTCTCGGTCCGCACCAGACCCCGGCCTCGCTCGCGATGATGACGGACATGCTGTACTCCGTCGATCCGGGCTTCCGCGGACGACGCGACAAGGACCCCGCCGGTGGTGCGCTGCCAGGCGGCACCAAGTCTGGCACGGCCGCACGGCTGGCCCACACGCTGCCCGCCGTCCCGCTCGATCCGATGCTGACGAGCACCATTCGCATCCTCCTGTCACGTGCGCGGCTTAGTGCACAAGCCGTGGGCTACGGGGCGAACGGGGCGCCGCAGCAGTACCTGACCCTGGGCACGTCCCACGACGCGTCATCGTCGTCATCAGCGGAATCGCCACTTTACCAGCCGGTTCTGTTTCCGTTGACGAGCGCGCACGATGCCGCGGGTCCCGCCGCCGTGGACGTGGAGCACGCGGCGGCTTGGGAGAGCGAGCGGACCACGCCGGCGGCGCTGCAGCTGCGGCAGAAGCTGGAGGAGGAGGCCGCCGTCTCGGTGGCTCTGACGACTTCGGTGATGGCGGCATCCGCCAAGATGAAGATGCGTCAGGCGGTGCGGGCGGCGCTGCGGCAATCGCGGTCCTCGCAGTCCCGTCGTCGCCGGCACGAGCAGCAGCAGGTGCACCACGCCAAGGCAGTGGCCGCGCGGGCACACAACAACACGGCCCCTAACAACCCACATGCCTAGGCACACGCACACACAATCACTCACGCATAAAGCACAGACGTTCTCTCTCTCTATCTCTCTTGTACTCAGAGATTCACAGATCAACCTAACATGACTTTCCTTCTTTTTTTTTCCGCGTTGTTAATTCAGACTCCCTCCAAAAAAGAAGAACATACCAAAAACGTGCTCCCAGTCGCGTTTTTTTTCTCCTCGCACCGTGACTTGACTTGTCGCGCTGTGTGTGCGTGCTGCTCTTTCACCTCTCTCTGTCTGTCTCTCTCTGTCTCTGTCTCGCACATACGCTTTCCAGATTGGCGTCACACTTGTCGTTGTGAGACGGTTACTGCAATTTGGGAGCCTTCTAGAGGCGGAGAAAGCGGGGAGAGTGTTGCGCTCGCGCACACACGCATGCTAATACGCACTTCTATACATCACTGCCTACTCTTTTCTTCTCCACCCACATGCACTCTCTCTCTCTGTCTCTCCATCTCCCTCTATGGAACATGTGTTCTGTGTGTTCAACAGTTAGTCAAGTGGTAAAGGACAAAACTTGAACAAGATAACCTTCAGTTACAACTTTGCTTTTCTTCCGTTTCTCTTATTACTCACAACCTTTTGTGAAGACCTGTCGAAAAAAAAAAGAAACAACGGGAAGTGGAAGAAGGTGAGTCAACTTTGGCTGACAGTGAGTGCGCGTGACACCACATTTCCTCAACATACACTCACAGCTGTTTTCTCTCCCTCTCCTCCTTCTGACGTTCTCATTCTTTCTCTCCTTTCCTCTCTCTCTCCCGTGGGTGACCTATTGGCATCCCAATCGTTTATCAAGTCTGTCTGCAGGTGTATAGTCTCCTTCCCCCCTTTTTTTTCTGTTGTGACGCCGGTATTGTGAACTGCGCTTTCCCCGGTTGTCCCACAACGTGTACGTAGACAGAGAGACTTCCCACCATCTAACATACACACTGTTTGTGCTGACGCTCCATTTGTGACTTTCCCTTCGCTTTCTTTTTCTTGTTGCGTTTTTTCGCTTACTTTCGGTTTCTTTCTTTTCTTCTTTGTTCTCCGCCGAATCTTCCCTCCCCCCCCCTCTCTCTCCTGTTCTGCTCCGTTGAGCGCTCTCTCGCGACGGCTGACGCCATCAACTTGCGCGCTCTCTCACAAGCCAGATCCAAAACCAGAAAACAAGTGAGGGCGAGAGAGAGAAACATGAGTAATGCTATCATCCCCCTGCATGCGGAAGAAGACGGAATCTACACCCCGCGTCAACAACGGTCTCGCTTTCAGTCGGCCTTCGCGCCCATTGATACGAGTGCCTCCTCCACGAACCAGTCCCGAAGTGGTCCCGTGCGTGACGGTGGCAACCAAAGCGCGAACTCCTCGGTGAGGAACAGCCGTGCCGCTTCCGCCAAGGCCAAGTCATCGGTCACTGACCGTGACATTGTGCTGACGGACTCGCTGGTGCGGTCCACGCGAGGCAGTGCAGATAGCAACTCCGGCAAGTCGTTCAAGCCCTCCACCCCACCGCCAATGTCCGCGGGTTCCGCGTCGGCAACCAAGGTGCCGCCGCATGCTTCCAGTGCCCCACGCTCACTGCCGTCGAGTAGCGCCACGGTCACTGCCCCGCCGCCCCCACCACGCCCCGTCACTCAGATCCCCACAGTGGCCGTCAGGAGCCCTGTGGCGCGTACGGGGAGTGCTGGCAGTGGTGCGGACGCACGGCCCTCGCCGCTGGTGTACAAGAAGCCCGACAACCCACGCGACGCTCTCGCCGCGAAGGCAGAGCAAGACAAGGCCAAGGAGAAGGAGGTCCCGGACTTGCCGCCTCGCTCGGTCTCACCGCAGCGCCCCACGCAGCCGCCGCTCCTTCCTTTTGGTCGCCGTTCGCCGAGCACGTCCAACCGCAACAGTGTGAGCTCTGACTTCATCACGAGCAGTGGGGTGGGCCGGCCGCTCCGACCCGTTGGGGGGACAGCACCGTCGTCCACGGTCACCGTCAAGGCGCGGTCCCCGCAGTCCGCCGTGCAGCTGGAAGCCGCCGTGCAGGCCTTCAACGAGCGGCTCATGAACCCTCGCTCGACCGCCAGTCGGCCGGGCTCGTCACTGAGCTCCACGCCACGCACGCAAAGCCGCACCTCGGCCGGCAGCTCACCGATGCCGCAGAACAACGCAAACAGCTCCCGAGCAAATGTGAGGCCGACCGCACCCGCGCCGTTGCCGTCGTCGTTCCCTGCCTCCGCACCAGCGACACAGCGCAGCTCTGGCGTTTCCTCGTCGTCCACGACCTCCACCTCCAACAGCAACAACTCGGCCCACAGCGCCAACAGTCGTGGCAGTGGGGGTTCGAACAGCAAGCCGTTGATCGGATCGGCCGTCCCACGTCCGCCAGCGAACACGGCTGTGCACACGCCACCCGTCAACAACAACAACAACAATGGCAAATCCATTGCGCCAACGGCCACCACAGCACCCAAGACGGTGAGCCCGCCGCTGCCGCTCCTGAACAAGCAGCCTCACGTGCCGCTCTCACGCTCCGCATCGGATGGCGGCGCGGCCATGTCCGCTGGTTCTGGTAGTGCCAGCGCCAGCGTGAACCAGCAGCGACGCATGACCGTGCCCACCGTGCACACCGCCCACGTGCCTTCACAGAACGGTCGCGCCATGGCCTCACCGTACCCCAACACGAGCGTGAGCCGACCCGTGACGACTGGCAGCACCGTACCCACCGCGAATAAGAATAATAGTAATGGCAGCAACAACAACAGCAACCAGGGGAGTGTGACACCACAACGTGTCTCGCCTTCACCACAGACGACAGCATCGCCGCCATCGTCCGCGCCAACCACCAAGTCGGCCGCCACCACCACCACGACGGCAGCGGCCACCGTGAGGCCAACGCCGCCAACGACAGCCACGCCAACACCCGCACGCCCACCTGTCGTCGTGGCAGGCAAGAAGTCACCGCCTGCGCCACCGTCATCGCAGAAGCCGTCGACGCCTCCACAAACGACAGCCCCGGTGCGTCGCTTCCCAATTCCCACCGTCACAAGTACGGCACCACCAGCAACAGCAACCACCCCGGCAGCGACACCAGTGCGAGCGGCTCCCACGGCTGCCGCGAGCGCAACGCCAGTGAACAGGAGCACGACGTCGTCAACACCCGCTCAGGCACGCAACGGAAATGCAGCCGTGACGACACCCACAACAGCGGCAGCAACAGCAGCAACAACGACGACGACGACGACGACGACGACGACGCCTTCCACCACACCACGCCGCGTGGCGCCCGCTTCCACCCCGACCACCACCACCACGTCGCCAGCGAAGACATCTCCACCCGCCCCAACCCCAGGAAAGGTGACGGTGCCACCAATCAAAACTGTCGTCTTGCCGATGAAGGCTGCCGAGAACAACAGCGCCAACAACGGGAGCGTCGTGAAGCCCACCACGAGCAACACCAATAGGAGCAACAGCAACAGCAACAGCAACAACAACAACAACACTGTTAACGGCAAGCGTCCTGGTGATGATGACCTGGTGGCGACGTCCGTCACGACGCGGCGCACGAACGCGATCAAGCCCGTCTCCCCACGCCAGGGCAACGACGGCGCACAGAAGGAAAGCACGACACCAGCGTCACCGCCCAACCTGGCCACAGCGACGGCACCGCCTCGCGGTGGACGCCAGCGTGGATCCGGCACGACACCGTCGAGCACGCCGCGCCCGGGCCCGTCACTGCTCCAGCGGCAGCAGTTCAGCGATGAGTTCACCGACGGCACCGCGAGCTCCCTCGAGTCCAGCGTCAACCGCCGCACCTCACAGTCCTTCTCCAATGGGGGACTGAAGGGTGACGTGGCCGCGTCACGCGCAGAGGCGAACGGGCGACACTCACCCATCCCAACCGTGCGAGAGAGCGGCAGCGGCATGCAGCTGGCCCGGCCGGGTCGCAACACCGTGGCAGACGCCCTGCTCGACTCCCCAACGAGTGGTGTGGCGCTTCCCTCCTTCGGCGCCTCAAACAACAACAACAACAACAACAACAGCAAAGGCGCGGGCTACGAGGAGGACGAGGAGGACGACGATGATGATGACGACGCCGCGCCCGTCTCCGACGGACCCAAGACACCGCGTGCAGCCAGGCGCGACAGTAGGCGTGGCCGCGTGCGTGGCGCCAGTGCGCGCCGTCGCAGCGGCGAGGACAAGAAGCACAAGAAGAAGCCGGCGGTGTCCTCGGCGGAGGAGCTCGCGACCCTCGCGCAGTACCTTGAGCAGGAGGAGCTCAACCTCTCCATGTCCACGTTCAACAGCGTGCAGATCCTGGCTCAGTCACACGCCCTGCGCGTGCTGAACCTCAACGGTAGCACACTCAGCAGCGATGGTCTGCGCGGTCTGGGCAACGTGCCGACGCTGCAAAGCCTCTGTGTCTCGCGCATGCACCGGCTGCGCTCCCTCGTGCCGCTCATCACGACCGACGGGAACACCCGCTGTGCACTGCAGGAGATCGACGCGCAGTGCACGCCGCTCGACACCAAGGGCATTCAGGGGCTTGAGAGGCTGCCGCGCCTCACCAAGTTGGATCTTAGCATGACCAGCGTCACGGACGTCAGCGTCCTCTCAGAAAGCCGATCCTTGCGCGAGCTCTACCTGTCCGTCACCCACATCAACAACGCCGGCATCGCCGGTCTGGAGAAGATCCCGACGCTGACGGTGCTGAATCTGTCCCGCTCCAAGGTGACGTCCGTCGTGAACATTGCCAAGTCGCACTCGATTGACACGCTCA
Organism: Wallacemonas sp. MBr04; assembly: GCA_030849635.1. NCBI lineage: Eukaryota > Euglenozoa > Kinetoplastea > Trypanosomatida > Trypanosomatidae > Wallacemonas > Wallacemonas sp. MBr04. The sequence goes on from JASANR010001540.1 coordinate 40,858, forward strand.
TACTGTACTCGTGCAAGGTCGACGACGCGGGACTGGCGGGTGTGCAGTCGATGCCGCGCCTGGCGACGCTGGACCTCAGCACGACCAAGGTCACAGACCTGTCCGTGCTGGGGACGAGCACCTCGCTCAGGTGCCTCAAGGCGCAGTGGCTGGCGCTCAAGAACTGCGTTGACATTATCCAAGAGCGTCGCCAGCAGATGGACCGCGGTGCCATGGAGAGCTCCCGCGTACTCCGTGACGAGCAAGAGGCGGGCTACTCCGGTCTCGCGAAGATCCCAACGCTGGAGACGCTGGACCTGTCCTTCAACCCGATCCGCAGCGTGAGCTCGCTCTGCAGCAGCAAGTCCCTCAAGCGCCTCATTCTGCGCCGCACCCGCATCGACAACAAGGGCATCGAGAGCATCGACAAACTCAGCAAGACGCTCGAGGAGCTCGCCGTGACGAACATCAACGACGGTGGCGACGAGTCAGAGGAAGACATGAGCTCACAGGGTAGTGGGGCAACGGTAGGTGGCGTCGCAGCCGGCGTGCTGAGCAGCGTGCTCAACCTCGCTGGCCTCAACTTCCTCTCCTCGCTGGATCTCTCCTTCACCGACGTCTTTGACCTGCGCATGCTGCAGATCCTGAAGCACCTCAAGGAGCTTCACATTGTCGAGACGCTCGTGACGGTGGACGGTTTGCGTGGCATTGAGCTGATCCCCACGCTCGAGGTGCTGGACGTGTCGCAGACCAGCGTCATGTCGCTTCAGTTTCTCGTGACGGGGGCGAAGGCACTGCGCAAGATCGTGGTGTGCTCCAATCGCAACGTGCGTGGGTTCCGGCTGGGGCACCTGGAGAACCTGCCGCGCCTGGAGCACCTGAACATGAGTGACACCGTCGTGGAGGACGTGCGCTTGATGTGGACCTCAGCCTGGAACCTGAAGGAGCTTGTCTGGCGCTGGAAGGAGAGGCGGGAGGCCACTGGCTTGGTCACCCCACTTGAGTGCTGGGTGACGTCTGAGCGACTGACCGGTCTCAACAAGCTGCCCAGCCTCACCATGCTGGATCTCACCAACAGCTCCGTGCACAACCTGCAGTTCATCGAGAGGAGCCGTACGTTGAAGGACGTCGTGCTCGACGGCAGCCGGCTCTTGCGTGATGACTGCGTTGCCTCTCTCGCGACGTGCAAGGCGCTGGAGACGATCGACCTGTCCAACATCCCTCACATCACCGACGCCAGCAGTCTCGGCAGCTGCCCAAAGCTGCGCGGAGTGAATCTGTCCAACACGAGCGTGACGAAGAAGGGCACCGAGGAGCTCACACGTATCCCAGAACTGAAGAACCTGAACATCGCCAACACCCCTGCGGAGGAGGAAATGCTGCAGGTGATGGGCGAAAAGGCGGCTACGATGTCGCGGGTGAATGGCGTCAACATGAACAACAGCTTCTCGTACACGCGCCCGCAGAGTCGGCTGATGGAGGAAAGCAGCCTGGCGGATGTCAGCATGATGGATGCGAGCGCCACGCCGGCGCAGTTCCGTGTGCCACGCAAGCGTCGCGTGTCCTTTGTGGCGGGTGATCCTCCTGCGAGCAAGTAAAGAAAAAACATTAAGAAAACATAAAACGAAAAACGTAAACAGAAGACTTTTTTGTGTTGTTGTTGTTCTCGCCGACTTTACTGTTTTTTCCCTTTTCCTTTTCTTTCTATTCCTCTGTTGGATGTCGGTAAGTACCCGCGTGAAACTTACGTTATCGTTGATTTCAATCCTTGTACAAAATGAATGTCCTCTTTTTCTCTTTGTGCTTTCCTTCTTTCCTTTTTGTTTTCCACTTCCTTTACACCACCACATTCGTTTTCTTATGCTTTCCCTACTTTCAAACCGGTTTTTTGTGCTTTGTTTTCTCTTCTTTCTTTCTTTCCCTCTGTGTTTCTCCGTTGTTTTTGGCGGGCTTCTGGTGTGTATGTGGAGTTGTCTTCGACCTCACACCACGCTCCCGCCCCTTCCCCCGCGCGTTTCATCAACTTCCCAGACACTGGACGGATGCACGATATGGCATCATCCGCAGCACTAACACAGAAACCACGGCATCACGTGATCAGGAAGTAGAAAAGGAAAAGACAGAAGCAGATAAATAGAACCGTCGACCCCACTCCCACCCAGCTCTTCACACACACGCGTGCGTATCTCACACAATGTGCATACCTACGTTCTTGTTGCTGTTTGTTGGCTTTTTTTTTGGCTGTCGTTGGTTATTTCTGTGTCTCCTCTTTTTTTTCCGCTACGGCTGTTGTGACATCATCCGTGTGTGTCTGTGTGCGTGTGACCGTTGAAAGTGGTTCGTACGGCGTCTTCTTCTTTCCGTTCTCTCTTTTTCTCTTGCGATTTCTCCCGGGCGGTTTGTTTTTTTATGACTGCCTTTCATGTGATGCTGTGCTGTATTTGGCATCCCACGTTATTTGTGTACTAGACCTTGTTCCCTCCTTTCACCCTCATTGTACATCTTTCCCCATTCCGGTGGTTGCTCCGTGCTTCCTCCCCTTTCCATCGCGCGAGAACCGGTATCTTGCAGGGCACGTCTTGTCGCGCGTCTTCTTGTACTTCTTGTTTTCTTTTTTCTTTTTCAAGCACAAAACCGTTATACTTTCATCGCTTTTTTTTTTCGTTTCTCTTTTTTTCTTTTGTTGTTGTTGTCACTTGTCCGCCAACATGTAACACCTTCCTTTGGTGATTTTTCCTCCACACTCTTTTCTGCCTCACACACCTGTTTTTCCACAATCATTCGTGTTTTCTTGTTCTTTTTTTTCTTTCTTTTTGCCCTTGTCGTGCGGTTTTTTTTCTTCCTTCTCCCTTTCTGTTTTGCTTTCTCTTTTCTTTGCATCTCAGATTGCGTTGCTGCAGCAAGGCACGCTGTTGAACCACGCTGTACTGCTAGAGACGACCACACAAAAGAAAAGTATGAAATCCCAGAAAGCGTGACCATGGTGCGTTCGCGAAACCCAAAAAAAAAAGAGGCATAGAAACACAAAATCTAGTGATGTGCGTGCAATTGTGCTGCTTTTCTTGTGTCGCATCGTCAGTGTCCTGAAGACGTCCACGTCAGAGGTTTTCGGGCACAAGGGGGCATGAGCAACACACACGTACACATACACATACGCGTGCTCTTTCAGAGTGAGAACAGCACGAAAGAATCGTTCTTCTGCTTGATGTGTCCGCGCGCCTGATGTTGAGCTGCCTCGCGAGAAGACCGCAACATCTCATGCCACTCATCCCACTCTTCTCCTCCTATACCACCTTTTTCTCTCTCCTTGCTGTTTACAAAAAATCGATTGTGTGTAGCGCTTAAAAGCACTTCACACAAAACTCAAAAAAAAGTCAAAACCCACTAAACATGCCCCCGAAGGCTCGCGAACCCCTGCCCCCCGGTGATGCCGCCCGCGGCGAGAAGATCTTCAAGGGCCGTGCGGCTCAGTGCCACACCGGCACCAAGGGCGGCGCCAACGGCGTCGGCCCCAACCTGTACGGCATCGTTGGCCGCCACTCCGGCACCATCGAGGGCTTCGTGTACAGCAAGGCCAACTCCGAGTCCGGCGTCGTCTGGAGCCCTGATGTGCTTGACGTGTACCTGGAGAACCCCAAGAAGTTCATGCCCGGCACCAAGATGTCCTTCGCTGGCATGAAGAAGCCTCAGGAGCGCGCCGACCTGATCGCCTACCTTGAGACCCTCAAGGACTAAGTGTGATCAGACTGGGAGACGGCGCTTGGAACGTCCAATGAATTCGGCCTGGCAGAGTCGTTTCTTACACTCTCCGCGTGAGTTCCGTTTCTTCGTCCGTCGAACTGTTTTCCTCTCCTTTTTTCTTTCGTTCAGCCACACGCGCAAAAAAAAAAGAATTTTGGGATTGACGTCAGCGTTAAACGGGTTTCCTATGTCTTGTTTTTCCTTCGTTAATTAAATCATCCCCTCCCCCCTCCCCTTTTAGCACTTAATGAAGATGAAAACAACCACAAATTTGTTTCAAAACACGTTTTACGTGTAGGGTAGACGACGTAGCATCAGAAATAGAAAAAGAAAAGAAAAACACCAGTGAGAAGGAAAAAGGAAAGAATATCCTAAAGCAAGACACAACCCTTGAAAACTTAGGGCATGCGTATGTGCATGTGTCTTTTTCAGTATATTGTTTTTTTTTTGCTATTCTTACTCCTCAACTGTTTTCTCTTCTTTTTCTTCTTTTCCCAATGCTGGGTACGTCTGTTTCGTTCACAAATGAATCAAAACAACAACAACAACAACAAAGAATACCGATGTGTGTGAGAAGAAAGCAAAACAAAACACTTCGCTTAGTTGTGCTTTGCTTTACAACTATTCTGGTGAAAAGCGTGGGTGGAGCATGCGCAGTGGCTCTCTCACGGGCAGCCACCTCCACGCCATCAGCTTGCCAGCTCACCACAGCGTCCGTGTGCTTGACCTCCTCCCTCTCCCAGCTTTTCTTTGTCCGTCTTTCGACATCGTTCCCTTCCTCCCCCCCCCCTCCTGCACACCTCTCTCTCGCTCACACGCACTGTCTAAATGTTGTTTTCATCTCGCCATCGTCATCACCAGATCCTTCAATCAAAAACTTAACTCTACCGAACAAAGCAAAAACCCACTAAACATGCCCCCGAAGGCTCGCGAACCCCTGCCCCCCGGTGATGCCGCCCGCGGCGAGAAGATCTTCAAGGGCCGTGCGGCTCAGTGCCACACCGGCACCAAGGGCGGCGCCAACGGCGTCGGCCCCAACCTGTACGGCATCGTTGGCCGCCACTCCGGCACCATCGAGGGCTTCGTGTACAGCAAGGCCAACTCCGAGTCCGGCGTCGTCTGGAGCCCCGAGGTGCTTGACGTGTACCTGGAGAACCCCAAGAAGTTCATGCCCGGCACCAAGATGTCCTTCGCTGGCATTAAGAAGCCTCAGGAGCGCGCCGACCTGATCGCCTACCTTGAGACCCTCAAGGACTAAGTGTGACCAGACGTTCATCGCCCCTCTGGAAAGCACCATTTCGTGAACGAACAGCAGGTGTAGCCAGCGCCTCAGCTGTGCTCACTGCGTTCGCTTGCGCAAAAATTGTGGTATCTAGCTTCCAATTTTCGTTCAGCCCTTCTCGGGTTTTCCTTTTTTTCTTTTACCTCTCCCACACCTTAGCTCTACTTAGTCACAATGAGGATAGCCACGCAGCAAAGAACACAAAACAATATTGGAGAAATTACTTGAAAAAGCTCTTTGTGGAAAATGATTGGCTCATTGCGTACACAACCCACAACAACAAAAAAAAAGAAAATTGTCAAACAAACAAACCAAAATGTCACGTTCTTGTTTCCTCTCAGCCAGAAGAGTGCGTCGAGGCAAGAACATGGCTCATGACTTTCAGTATCGGAGTATAACAATGGTCGGTGCGGTGTGTGTGGCCCCCTTTCCGTGTGAAGGCACGTGAGCAAAAAAGTGTATACAAAGAGAATAGGAAAAGGAGGAAACATCAAACGCAAGCAAAACGTGATGCTTGACGTACACGAGAGCATTATCGCACTCTGTCTCTCTCTCTTTCTCCATCACTCATTGGTGAGTGTGGCACATGGCTGTGCATCGTCACGCCTTTCCTCTGTGCGTGTGTGTGCGTATCGTTGTCTGAGGGAAGCTACTGTCCTGCGCCACGGACTCGTTCACGCGATATGTTTCTGTGGTACTTGGCGTCGATTTTTCCCTCCCCTCTCAACGTCTCTCTCTCTCTCTGTTTTGAGCATTCAATTATTCTCCTGTTCCGCACCCTCATTCTCTCTCTCTCTCACTCTGTCTCTATCTTTGTCACACACTCGTTTTGCGGTTTCAAGTTGTGTAGTGCGAAATTCGTGGTCGTGGCGTATTCTTTGTGAACGTGGCTTTCTCACCTTCTTTTTTTTCTCTTTCGTGTTCGCTTCTCCCTCATTTTATTTCTGTCACTTGTACTCTCCCACTTGCACTTTGTTTTTTCGCCTCGTTCGCCAGGACAGTTCTTTGTTCGTTGTATCACTAGCTCCTCACGGTTTGCTTGCTGTTTTCTTCTCCTTATTTGACTAGTTCAGCTTACATATATTTTTTTGTTTTTGCCCTCCCGCTCCTCCCCCACTCCTACTTACCTGTTTGTTTCCTTCGCGGGGGGTAGCAGCCGTTCAACTTGTCAGCCGCTTTGTTGCTATTCGGCAGTGACTTGTCCCAAACCCATCTTCACTCTCTCTCCCCGTCGGAGATTCTTTCTTTTTGCTTGCTTTGCTTCTCACGGTGTGCCTTAGTACTCAGCACTTGCCCTTGGAAATTAATTCGAAAGCAAACGAAAGACATCAAAAAACAACAAAAAGCGAAGATAGAATTGTATCGTTATCACGACCACGCGTAGTACGAGAAGGAAGAAAAAAAAACAAAAAAAATGCCGTACGACGTCTACCTCCATCGCACCTTCGACTACCAGCTGTCGCCGACGGCAAGCTCGGTCATTGACTGGGCACCGGAGCGGCGCATGGTGCGCGCCGTGCTGAGCGGGCCCGGGGCGCCGATGCCGCTCCTTTCTGCCTCCCAGCCCAACGCGGGGACCTGGGAGGAGCCTCTCGTCTCGCTTGAAAAGCGCTATCGCCAGCTCGTGGCCGAGCAGCAACAGCAGCAGCAGCAGCCCCTGCAGCCGCTCTACGCCCAGGCCACCTCCGATGGCACCGGTTACGCCAGCGATGGACTCGTCGGGTCCTCTGGCGGTGCGGCTGCCGGCGGTGACGAGGTCATGAAACTGTACGGCAGCAATGGCGAGCGAGCCATGCACGCCGGGACGACCCCGGAGAATGACGTGTTTCGTTTGTACCAGCTCTCCGCCGCACAGCAACAGCAACAGCAACAGTCATCCACGGGGGCCGGACCGTCGACGGGCATGGTGGCGCCGGTCGTCGGCAACAGTGGTGGTGGTGGTGGCAGTAGTGGTGCGAGTGCACCAAACAATGGTTTAACGGTGGCGGTCTCCGGCTCATCTCCACCCGGCAACGACGGCTCTCTGCCCGCCTCCCCGCTTGTTGCAGGCCTCGGCACGAACAACAACAACAACAGCAACAACAACAACAACAGCAGCAATGGTCCTGCGAGTAAGTACAGCAGCCCCACGGCTGGTTCGCCCGCTCGCCAGTCACGAGGCTGGGCAGCCAACGGTGGCGGTGGCACAGCCTCTGGCGCGCCGTCGTGGTGGCCTGGGTGGATGCCTGGTGGCCAGCTCATGGCTCCTCTCGCGCAGTCTGAGCCCCGACGTCGTGTGCGGCTCCTGCCGCCCTCGCCGCAGTCCGTCTCGCGCGATTCGATCTGGCACTCCTACGGCCGCGCGCCACTCTACCAGAGCGACAGCCTCGTGGTCTCCGTCGCACTGTACGCGGCGGTGGGCCTCAACAAGACGCGTGTGTGGGAGCTGAGGCCGAACGCGGTGCCAAAGCAGGCCGCAGGGGTGCCCTCCGCACCCGCTCAAGGCGCTGCGGCAGGGACGGCGGCCCCGTCGGTCGCCCCGTCCGCGGCGGTCGCATCACCAAGCGGCGGGCCTCACAGCGAACTGGAAACCGCGATTGTGAGCTACCTTCAGCACAGCAGCACAGACATGACGCCTGCGAGTGGCAACGGCGGGTCGCGGCATCGCAAGAGTGCCTCCTCCACACCGCAGCCCTGCGCCAACCCCGCGAGCCCGAGTCAAGTCCCGATCCACACCACAGAGAAGGGGACGCCGGTGGTGGAGGTTGGCTCCATCAGTGCGGCGCATGCTGTGCGGGTCTTCAACGTGCTTCAGCTCGACTGGTACAATCCGCAGCGCGACTGGCGTGGCGTGTTCAACCTCCGCATGCTGCCCCCGACGCTCCACACGCGCATTCCCATATGCGAGTACGTCATGCAGACGCCGTGGACGGAGTGGTCTGTGCAGTCCGACGAGCTCGTGTTCAAGTGGAACGGGTTCGTGACGCTCTATCAGCAGCGTCGTGCCCCAGCGACAACGAGCGAGCCCGCCACGGCAATCAAAGCCAAAGCAGACGCACGCGCGCCGTCCTCGTCCTCGTCGTCGTCGTCGACAAAAACGGGAAGCAGTCACAAGGGTACGGCGCCGGCTGCGTCGACTGGCAAAAAGAGCGAGCGGGCCAATGCGGCACCACCGCACCCGCAGGCACCTGCGAAGAGCACCGCCGTGGCCACCAAGTCGGAGGCACCGGCAGGCACCACGTCGCGTGCGGACAGCGAGCCTCTGGTTACCACCACAGCCACAGCCACCACCGCAGCCTCTGCCTCGTCGTCAGCATCACTGTCTGGCGGCAGCAGTGGCAACAGCAACAGCGCTCCAAAGGTTGCCGCCGCTGCTGATGCCTCGAAGGCGGGTGCGGAGGCTGCGACGTCCACCCAGCCAGAGACCCCCAAATCCATCAGTTCTGTCCCCCCTCCTTCGCCGTCCGATGCCGCGCCGGTCGTGCTGGTGTGCCCCCCTCGCCGTGTGCCCTGGTGGCGACTGCGCGAGCTCAAGGTCGGCGCCGGCGTGGCTGTCAAGAACGATCTGGCGAGCGGCATCAACTTGTACTGGGGCCTGAGTGGGCGTACGGGGAAGGGGCTCTCCTTCTCGTCGCACGTCGACGTCCTGCGCCGCATGTGCTGCGCGTGCAGCTCCTCGCTCGGCGGCCTGGACGCCTCCGTGCGACTCCGCGTCAACCTGGTCACGTTCCACCAGACCGGCCTCGACGTCGGTGCCGTCTACCGGCCTCTCCACCGCACGCACCCCAACACGGCGCTGCGGGCCGCGTGCTCGAACGACAAGTACACGTTCGGCCTCCAGCTCGATGACGTCACACACGAGTGGCTTAGCTTCCTGCTGCTGTCGAATTCTGCGGCCAGCACGGCGGCGGGTGCGAGCGGGGCTGGCGGCGTGACGTTGAACGCGGGACCGGGCGGTCCGGGAGAAGGCAAGGGTGGCGGCCTGGTTAAGAGCGATGGGACGCAGTCGCCGGTGGAGCGGTCGTGGTGGGGCGCCGTCAAGCACGCGCTCCACCTCGGCGGTGGCGACGCAACGGCGCAAAGTCAATCCGCAAGCAACGCGACTGGCGTACGTGCCCCCGGCGTGCCTGGTATGGTGGGGGCATCAGGTCAGCCACTACACACTGGCGCAGGCGCAGCGGATGCGTTGGCCGTCGCGCCAGCAGAGGGGAGCTGGATCAGCGCTGGGTGGGCATCGGCGACGTGGGGCTACATTACGCATCACGTGGGTGGTCTCTTTGGGGGTGGTGGTGGTGGTGGCTCGTCGTCCAAGGAGCCGGCACAAGGTGACAAGGCAAGCACACCGTCAGCACCCTCACAACAGCCACTGCCACAATCGCAACAACAAAAGCACCAACAACAACCATCCTCCTCGCATCCAATCGGTAGTGATCTGGGACAGAATGCGGCAGTCGCGACTAATCGCGTGCGGGGTGCCTTCACCCACAGCCAAGCCTGGGTGCGCGGACAGGCCCAGCACGTCCGCACGTCCACTGCGAGTGCGTACCACCACGTTGGCACCTGGTCACACGCGACGTGGACGACGGTGCGGGGCTGGCACGCGCGCCATCTCGTGCCCGTGCTCGACAGCTCCCGTGTGAGCGTGTCGGCAGGTGTGACCTGTGATAAGCGACGCACCAGTTCCGGAAACTGGAGCAGTTTTGTGATGATCTCTGTGCATTAGAGCCGAGGGAAAAGGAAAGAAAGAAACCTGTGGTGGACACCCACAACAACAACAACAACAACAACAACAACAACAACAACAAACCGTGCAAACGAAAGGTTAATAGAAGCAGTCGGGGAGGGTGGACAAAGAAACACGCGAGCGTGTCCTTGTCACCTCCGACAAACAAATACATAGCGCCGGTTGACGCTTGCATGAAACTGGGTCAGAACGTGTCGCTGGCTGAGCAAACAGGGCACACGCCCTGGTGTCCGATTCGATCGCGACTGGCCTCACTCTCTGGATGTGGCATCGAGACCTTCTCACGTGGCTTCACTTCTTCACCGTACAGTCGGCTGCTTGAGGCACCTCACAAGTCTACACTACCGTTTCTGATATCGAGTCTCATTTACTCTCTGTTCTGCTCCTTTCTCTCTCTCTCTCTGTTTCCTCCGTGTTCTCCTGCTTTCACTTGATTTCGACTCTCGTCAGGGCTACAAACACAACGAAACACATTCGTACGCTCATCCACAAAACATATATAGCTTGCTTGCTTCCGTCGCAGCCTTCCAAAAGAGAACGATCAAGTGTTGATCACCTCTGTCTCTTTCCTTTTTTTTCTTGCTTTCGCATTTTGCAAACCTGTTTTTTTTTTACTGCGGAAGGTTGTCTATATATTAACGTGTGCGTGTGTGCTCACAGTTTCTTTTCCCTTGCGTACTTCCTTTTGACTCCCCCTTTTTTTTCTGTTGCCTTGTTTTTGTGCTTCCTCTCCTCTCCCTCCTCTTTACCGAGATTTTTCCACCTTGCTCGTCTGTTTTGCTTAACCGTGCATCTACATATATATTCGTTACTCACTTTCCTTTGTACGTTAGTGGTATTGGTTGCTTCCTCCCCCTTTAATCACTCCTCTTCTTGCTTCACTACACTTTGGTTTCCCCCGCATTCGTTTCCATTTGCTTGCTTTATTTTTTTTTCCGATGGCCTCATCAGCGTTACCGAGCACGGATGTGGTGGTGCTGCCCGGCGAAAAGAACGCGGGCCCCACCGTCGCGGTGGCCGACGAAGACGACCGGCACCAAAGCGACGAAGCGCTTCCGCTCGATCCGGAGGAAGTCGAGGCGACCTCGTCGTCCGTACCGGCCAGCCGCCTCGCAGCCTCCTTCATCCCAACCGGACGCCGCCGGCCCACGCAGGCGCGGCTTGGTCCAGAGCCGTCCCTCGCAAGGCCGCGCTCAACGATTGTGCTCGAGGTGCAGAATGTGATGAAGCGTCTCCTGACGGGTGAGTCGGCCGGGTCGGGTCGAGGTGGCCTGCACCCTCAAGCAGTCGGTCGGAAAGGCAGGAAGGCGTCCAATAAAGCCAGGGCTGACCTCTTTCGTCATGTGTTTGGCATCGTCAATCCCGGCTCGGGTGAAAATGCGGCCTCGTCGATGGTGCTGGACTCGATGCGGCACCAGATTGGCCCGCATCGCGTCTTGGCGCTGAACAAGGACGTCTTCAGAGACCCGTCGGGCCTTCGTGCGATGCTGAAGCGGTACGCTGTGGTGTACTTCAGTCCCATCAACGGCCGGAACATGGATGATGTCCTGCGCGACGAGGCCGAGCGTGCAGAAGAGGCCCGCGCACGTCAGAAGCGGAAGGAGCGCAAAGAGAAGCGTCGCAAGCGCCGATGGGGGCGCAGCCGCTCGCCCGCAAGCGATCGCAGCAGTCGTACGAGCAGCAGAAGCAGCAGCAGCAGCAGTAGCAGCCACAGTAGCAGTAGCAGTGGCAGTAGTCGAAGCAGCACCACCAGCACCATCACCAACAGCAGCCCCAACAACCATTCCCGCGGATCGCACGCGGCAGGTGCCAAGGCAAACGGAGGAGGACGGCGCCGGCGCGTCCCCGCGATGTCCGAGACGGTCGATTCCGCCGAAATGCGTGGGACTGTGTTTGTGTCCGGTGGTGACGGCACGATGGCTTTTGTTCTGGAGCAGATTGAGGTGGTGCGTCTCGAGTTGCAGCTCGAGCTCAGTGTGCAGAGTCTTTACGAGACGTCTACTAGTGCGAGCCACGCTGCCCCGACGCGGCGTCTCTTCGCGACCCCAGCGGTGGCGCCGATTCCTCTCGGCACAGGCAACGACTTCGCCAACTGCCTCGGCTTCGGCACCGGCTTCACGAAGCGACGTCAGGGGCTCGCGGGTTGGCTGTGCTGCGCCAACACAGACGTGGGGCAGCTTATGGAGCAGGCCGCCGCCGCTCCCGCCATTCCCTTTGATCGCTGGCGCGCGAGCTTTGTGCCACTGCGCGTCGCACAGCGTCACTGCACGCACCCAGCTGAGACAGCAGCACCGCCAGTGGTGGTGCGGACCGCAGCAGACAAGATGCGTCGTGGTCGCGGTACGTCCTCAACGGGTGGCGAGGTGCTCACGTCTGGTCTGCGCCACTCTGTGTCGCTGCCATCCGCAGACGAACCGGCAGCCGCGGCCGACAGCCTGGAGGACCTGGTGCAGCTCGAGGCGAGTCACAGCGCCGCGAGCCCACCCAATCTCGTGCTGCGTGCGTCAGGCAAGGTGATCCCACGTGGGCACGACGCGTCCCTGGCGGCCTCGCTCTCGAGCAGCAGCTCGCTCGCGAACCAGGTCCACAACGTGGATTGGGAGGCCATTCAGCGTGGCAAGGACGCGGACGGAGCGGCCCTGTGCAGGACCTACGGCATCATCAACTACCTCGGAATCGGCTTCGACGCGTACGTCACGTGCAAGTTCGACGAGACGCGCAAAAAGTACCCGCAGCTGTGCAGCACGCGAGTGCAGAACAAGGCCGTCTACGGCTTCATGGGTCTGCGCGGCTCGATCAAATGCAAGAGCACGCGCAAGCTGATCCCGATGGTGTGCATCCCACGTCCCTCGACGACGCTGCACAAGGCGGTGGGCATGGCACCCGGTGGCAGTGGTGGCGGGCCGCTCTCCGTCGGGGCCGGGACGACAACGACAGCGACAGCAACGCCACCAGCGAGCAGCAAACCCGACATGGTGGCACTGTCGATCCCGGACATGACCAAGGCACTCGTCATGACCAACGTGAACTCGTACTCAGCCGGCGCCCACCCATGGGATCCACTCGACCCGGAGGTGTTCTACGAGCCCATCGTCGGCATCCACGACACGAACGTCCTGACGGCGATGCCTGGGCGTCCGCGGCCCGTGCCGGCCGGTTCACCGCTCGCGTCTGGCGTCTTTGGGGCGTCGTTGGGTTCGGCCTTCTCCTTGGCGCCACCGCGGACGGACACCGCCCAGCCCGCACTCGGCGGTGGCGTGCACAGGCGCGGCAGCAGTGGCGCCAGCGCGACCAGCAGCAACGCGCAGCCCGCGCACCATGTCGGCCCTGCTGACGAGGAGGAGCTGCCGGTCGTGACGCCGGTCGCCGTGAACGATCGCCGCTTCGAGCTGCAGGCGATGGGTGGCGTGTGGCACTACGGCGCGATGGGGGCGGGCCTGACCAGCGCGGTCAAGATGGCGCAGCCCAGCGAGATGTTCGTCTTTGTGCTCTGCACACCCGATGACCTGATGATGCCCGAGGGTGTCACCTCGCTCTTCACGCAGACGCGCCTGAAGGGGTACGAAGCTCGCATCCGCGATGACCCGAGCGTGCAGGCCAGCCTCTACGTGCAGATCGATGGCGAGGCCATGCCGCGCATTCAGGAGCCCACGATTATTCATGTCGAGGCCAACGCGTCTGAGCGGGTCTTTGTGCGCTGCGTCGACAGTGAAGTGGTGTGGCAGAAGAACGCGTTGTACCGAGCGCTGGTCGCGGAGGCACTGGAGGAGCAGACCGACGACTAAAAAGTGTGCGTCTGCGTGTGTGAACGGAGAAAGCACCTAGTGGAAGTGCAAAAGCGTTGTCGTTGTTGTTGCTGTTGTTGTTGTTTTCGGGTTCACTCAACGTGTGTCGCGGTGGCGCACGTCCGAATATCCGCGCCTGCAAAAAGAGAAAAACAGAAAGCGAGAGTCGCTTGCCGTTCTCCCACGCACACACACGATCCTTTTGAGTCTGTTCACTCTTGTGTGCTGTTTTCGTTCTCGAAAAATGGGAGTAAATCAGGAACGCGATCATTTGGGGCCACGCCGTCGCAGTGACGTGCTCGGCCACGTCATCTGTGCGTGTGTGTGTCTTGTGTGTTATTGATTCCGTTCTTTTTTTTTCTTTTGTCTGTACCAGCATACTTACCGTCTCCTCTCTCCCGACCTCTCTCACCTCTCTTCCTCTTTCTCCTTCCTCGCATGCACGTCAGATAAACATGGCGATCAAAATTCCATGGATGCTGTTGACGGTGCTTGGCATCCCAGTCATCATGGTCTGGACAAAGGCACTGCGCATGGACGCCCGTGAGAAGCACGAGATCCAGATGCGCATCAAGTATCACTCCGAGTTCTGGGAGAAGGGCAACGCCTTCATTGAAAGGCTCAACAAACTTGAAATGCAGGAGATTCACCGCACCGCCGATCCGCTGACTGGGCGCGACATGAAGAGCATCACAGAGAAGGAGTGGAAGGACGCGGAGAAGATCAATGAGAAGCTGAATCACAAGGTGTTCGCCAAATCACGGCGTTTCCTTTTCTTTTGACATCCCCTGTTCAGCAGGGCACGAGATGAGTGAACGGATATCTTGCTGTTGCTTTTTTGTTGTTGTCGTCGTCGCCGTTGTTGTTGTTTTTGGCTGTCACAGAGATACGATTTATTCAGGCCTTGTGCCGCACAGAGCATGAGAGTACCAAAGAGAAGAAGAGTGATCAAATACGAGCCACGTTGAAACGGTTCCCAACAAAAACGCCATCAGATGAGCACAATGATCCTTTTCGGGCACATGCTCCTTTCTTTTTCACAGCGACTACAGGTCGAGTGGAGGCAGCAAAATAAGGTGAGCTTACGGCGTGAGTCGAATGCGCACAATACGTTCTCCCCACCCCACCCCTACTCATTACCACTCCACATCTCCAACTCTCTCCGTCTCTCTCTCTCTTTCTCTAACTTTGTTGGACGATTCTCGGCGTGAAGAATTTCGGAAACAGTCGCGGAGAGAGTCGTCGTTTCGTTGCCGTTGTTGCGACCCTTTTTTTTTGTTTGTTTGCTTTTCTTGTGCTTCCTCTCTCTTCCTTCTCCTCATCGAGTGCCAAAGTACTCGCGCACGGGAGAAAAGGAAGAGGCCCAGCAAAAAACGGGGAAGGGAGCCAAACACGGGCACGTAACAAGTACAGAAAGGGCTGCACGTCTACCCACCTCTCTTTTTTTTCTGTGCGTCTCTTTCTCCCTTCATCGAAAGAACGTTTTGCCACAAGTCCTTTCGGGAGCGTGTGTTTTTTTTTTCGTTTGCTTTCGCGCTCGCGATTACCGTCCGCTTTTGCTGTGGATTGGACTCACTTCTTTTCGTTTCTCGTTCTTTTTATAGTTTTCTGCATCCATACGTGTTCAGCTGCACCTCTCGCACAGCAACACAAACACAGTTGAATCTGTTGTTTCTTCTTCTTCTTCTGTTTCTTCTCACATCCCTTCCCTTTCGCGTGCTTCTCGCGGCCTTCTTGAATTCAACACTGCGCGCGTGGATGGGCTGCAACCAGTCGAACGTGAAGAAGTCTGAGAAGAAGACGGACATCAAGACAGACCGCACATCGGTCGCCTCGCAAGGTCCCTCCGCCTCTAATCCGGCAAGTCGACAGCGGTCGAACGCGTCAAAGCATCGCGTGGACTCGACCAACTCCCTCGTCGTGTGCAACGAACCGTCCGCTGACGACGACGATGACGATGATCATGACGACGTCGTCCGCGGTGACGTCTACAGCGAGCACTGCCGCAAAAGAAACTCCGCCTCGTCGATGCCCGACTCCCGGCATCCGACTGTTGTGGAGGATCACTTTGCCCCGGTTGAGCTCCCGCCGGCGCTGCAGCCATCGAACAGCAGCGACACCGCCCCCACGCCACGGCAGAAGCCGTTCAACACCGCCCTTGAAGACCATGAGAAGACGGACTCCGCGCAAGCTGAGCAACAGTACAGACGCGTGCTCGAGCAAAAGCGCGAGGCGCAGTCCATGGAGACAGCACTGCGCGAGATGGAGGAGTTCGACCCGATTCGGCCCATGGACAGCTTCAACATCACCCACCGCGGCCTCCTCGGTCGCTGCTGGGACCGGCGCTCGGCCGAGCTTGTGCCGATCGCTTTCCTGCATGCCATCGAGACCAACACCGCGGCGTCGTACTCCACCGAGCTCGCGCGGGATGGCAGCGTGAATGCGCATCGTCTGGTCCGCGCCGAGCTGCGCGTGATGGGCTCCGGCGAGAGCGTCTCTGACGGCGGCTCGCCTAGCTCACCGGACGCCGGCTACCCGGGTGCGTTTCCCTCGCGGGACTGGTCGGCTCTGCGCCGGCAGCAGATCGGCGGTGGCCACGCACCAAGCGAGGTCACCGACGGCACGGGCCACTCGCCGGCCAGTCAGGCGCCGTCGATGAGTCCGACGACCAGCGTGGGCGTGCCGCGTCGCTCGCACTGGTTCAGTGTCTGCGGCGTGGCGAGCCACACAGTGCCGTGGGGCCCGACTGGCACGTTCGGCAACAACAACAACAACAACGCGAGCGGCGGTCGCGGGACACCACGGGCCGGGCGGCCAGGGCCCAAGTCGCGCCCCGCGAGCACGAACAGTCTCTTCACGCTGGGCAGCCGCGTGACGGAGGAGGACACGCAGGCTGGTCTGCCAACACCCGAGGTCCTGATGGGGATGTCTCTGGTGGATCGCATCGACATGTACACCACGTACATGCTGCAGCACGAACGCTTCATGGGTGCCAAGGGGGCGTTTGCGTTCTCGCTCAGCAGCGAGGTCGACGACGGCCAGGACACACGCTTCTTGCGCAGCCGCAACCTGAGCCCGGCCAAGGGTGTCAAGGTTGTGCGGTGGAACCGCGTGGAGTTCTTCAATCCGTCCTTGCGCACGCTGACGCTGGCAGCCATGGACGCGTCGCTAGGCCGCTACGAGACACGCGACCAGAGCGCCAACTTCGCTGTTGCGGCTGCCAATGGTGAGATCGGCGCCGAGCTCCAGGCCATGGGCAGCTCCATGTTTCTCGACGGCAACGTCAGCTTTGGTCAGCACCTCCTCGCGGACATTAAAAACCGCAGCTTCATTGATGGTCGTGCACAGACGCGAAACAACAGCATCCTTGGACGGAACAACAGTAGTCTCGCCACCGGCAACGCCAACAATAACAATAACTCATTCTTTCAGAGTGGCTCTCCAGGTGGCGGCACAACGCTGGCTGAGGGCAACAACTACACCGCAGGTGGCAGCCATACCGGGCTGGAATTCCCTGAGGAGAGTGTCTTGTGTCTGGCCATGGCTGTCCCGACCTCCCGACTTTTCTGGGGCGATCAGTTCCGCGGCGCCATCGCCAGCAGCCCCAATCGCGGCACGGTAGAGGACACCATGCCCAACACCGCGATGGGCAAGCGATCTGTCACGTTTCAGCTGCTGCGCAACTTCTCCTTCACCGCGCCACAACCGCCCAAGTCCGGCAAGGCCGCAACAAAAACAGCATCGTCCTCGCCTGTCACATCCGCGCCCGCTGTGCCAACGAAGCGCGAGACACGCCGTCCAGGTCGGCTCGTGGCCACGCCCGTCTCGGCAGGTCCGCGTGCCTTCCCCTCGAACACGGCGGGCTCGTCGTACAGCGGCAGTCCCACCACGCGCCTGCCCATCTCACCGAACACATCCACCGCAACGGTCACCCCAAGCGTGACGACGCACATGGTCGCCTTCAACGTGAGCAGCTTCTCCGCCTCGATTGATCCGTTCCACTGGGAGTCACTGCAGTACACCCGCTTCCCCGTCGACCTCGACGCCACCAAGTCGTCCAGTCGCCGGCAGTATGGCGAGGGCGTCATCACGGACGTCATGTACGGCGGCACACTCATCATCGAGTGCAACTCACCCGAGGCGGCCGCGGAGCTGGAGCGGATGCTGGACACGGTTGTCTGGACGGAGTCACGCAACCTGCGGGCGATCGCGCAGGGCGTGCACAAGCGCATGAAGAACCGCCTGGCCGAACGGGCGGCTGGTGCACGACGACGTAGAAAGCAGGCCGAACAGAAGGAGAAGGAAAAGGAAAAGGAGAAAGAGAAGAGCAAGTCCAAGGAGAAAGGCAAGGACAAGGACAAGGACAAGGCCAAGGCAGAAGCAGCAGCGGCAGCCAAGGATGAGGACGCGGAGAGTGGGGTGATGGGTCAGTACGCGTTCCGCATTATGCGGCGCATCGGCGGCCGCCCCATTCGCGACGCCGTTGAACTCAAGCACATCGCCTTCTACTTGGGTGATCAGGGTGTGCAGGAGAAGGACCTTTCACGGCCAGAGCGGGGCGCCTCCGCGATGTTCAACAACGGTGTGAGTGGTGGGGCCGAGATCACACCGTCCTTCTCGCGGGTCGCGTCGGCCTGGACTGGGCTCGAGACGATGGCAGCCGTGGTGGAGACGTGGGGACTGCACCTCCTCGCGCAGCCCAGCTTTGCTCAGCCCACCTCACTGTATCTGCAGAAGTTCTCCGGCCTGGTGCCGGTTCTCCTCCACACGTCTCTCATGCCCGTGTCACTCAACGCATCGACCAACGCGAGCGAGGCCGGCGACGACGCCGAGGAAGATCGCTTCTTTGCCCCAGAGCTTGAACCACCCGCGACTGTGATGAGCAACGGGAGCAGCACGGGTGTGGCAAAGCGCATCCCCAAGTACAATCGCTTCTATTCGTCCCTGCCCAACACACCCATGGAGTCTTCGCCCGGCGGCAGCCTCGGTCGCAGCGGCAGTGGATCAGGGGCAGGACGCGGTGGTCGTGGCTCCCTGTCCCCTGGCGCGGCCAGCCTGACCACCACGGCCAACGCCAGCATGCGCGGTGCTCCCTCCCCCGGTGCACTCACGACACCACAGAGTCGTGGCGGCGATGGTGGTCGCATCGATTCCCTCAGCTTCGCCGACGACAGCTTCCGGGCGGGCCTTCGCGGTCAGGACGCGATGGCGCTCTCACGCACGCAGTGCCCTCCACGCCGAGGCCTCCCCTCCACACTCAGCTGCGAGACCATGCCGGGTGCGACGAACTTCTCGCTTCCCGCGTCGGACATGGACGGCGACGACGACGATGATCACAGCACGGTCCACTCCGACCACGCGAGGCCGCACCGCAGCATGACCGCGCTCCCCCGCACCGACACCGCGCCAGGTGGCGTTGTCGCATCGTCCAGCATGGCCAGCACGCTGCCGCCGTCCGCCCACCAGCAGTGCCGCCGCGACAGTGATGCGGCCGGTGGTGGCGCCTCGCAGTCCTCGTCGCAGTTCTGGTCCTCGGGCATGTACCCGACCGAGGACAACGTCTTGGCGGAGGTCTCGCGGGCGCCGACGCTCATCTTCTGCCCACGCACGGGAGTGAGTCACGAGGAGGATGGCGCACACGCGGAGAAGCAGACGACCAACAACAACAACGACAGTAACAGCAACAGCAACAGCAACAGCAACAGCAGCAAGGAGGCTGCCCGCGCGGACTCGCGTGTGGCCGTGGGAGGCTCGGTGCGGCCCTCGCGCGTCATCGTGAAGCGGCGCCCGAGTGACAGCAGTGATTCCGCCGTAGCAGCGGCTGCGCCTGCGCCAGAGACGACGGCGACGGCAGCGGCTGAGCCGGCGATACACTCCACTACCGACTCTGCCTTCTGCAACTCGGGCCCCAGCACGCCGCTGCCGACGACGACGCACCCGCACAACGGCGCTGGCACCCCCGTCTTCAACGCCGCGCTGGAGAACAACGCGAGTCTCTACCGCGGCGTGTCCATGGGCAGCGTGTACCCCACTGAGCAGGAGGAGCAGTGGAGCATGGCCATGCTCGAGGTCCGCGCGATGCAGGCGGAGCTGGAAGACATGCAGAACGCCGTGCGCGTCGCCCAGGACCAGCTCATGGCGAAGGAGGAGGAGCAGCGCACGCTGTTCCGTGCGTTCCTGCCCTTCACCAGCATGAACAAGCTGGACGCCATCTTCCTGTATCTCAAGACGGCCATCCACGAGCCGGATGACCTGCCGCACGGCTGCCTCTATCTCGACACGCCTGACTGGCTTTCCTTGCTCTATGCCGTCTGGACGTCACCACGCAACCACGTCCGCCAAGTGAGCGTTGTGTACGAGCTCATGTGCAAGGACCTACCCAAGGTTGGCCTCCTCGCCGGTCTGCTCTACTTTGAGAATTCGACGGTTGGGCTGGACAGGTTGACGCTGAACGCGTCCAAGATGTTCGGCACAGCCATCCCACCGCCCGGGAGTACGGACCACGTGCGTGATGGCGAGAGCGTCGGCGGTTTGGGCAACGACTCCCTCGCAACGGCCGGCCGCGGCCAGAGTGCCACGACAGACACCACGTCAATCACGACGGCCGAGAAGCGCGAGGGAAACTGGTTCAGTCGCCGGCGCCGCGCGCGCAGACGCGATCCGGCCTCGGTTGGTGGCGCCGCGCACCACGGCAGCGACGGCGACGGCGACGGCGACGAAGAGGCGGCCGAGGAGCGCGACGCCCAGCGCTACCAGCACTTCTTCCTCACCCACCCTCAGCAAGGTGGCCCGCAGATGTTGCACTACGGCTTCGGCATCGTCAGTCCGCTCTACTACGTGACGGCCGAACAGGCCCGCGACACGCTCTGGTGGCTTCTCTGTGCGATCGCCGAAAATGCGCAGTGTGCGGACACGCCAGGGCCACTGAGTCGCCGCACATCAAAGGTGGACACGAATGCGTCGAACAACACCGGCGATGGCTTCGTCCCCTCGAATGCGTTCACGTTGAGTCTGGCAGGCCTGCCAAAAGACAAGGCGCACTACCTGATCCCGAAGAGCCGCAGCTTCAGCAGTTTCTTTCACCGACGTGGCGCCTCCAAGGACACCAAGCAACTCGCGGCCGGAAGCAGCGATTGGGTCAACGAGGATGCCATGCAGCTCGAAAACGGCTTCATCGTGCTCTCCGAAAGTCCGTCTGGCTTTGTCTTCGAGGACGGCGCGAGTCCACTGGGGGGTGCCAGCGGGTCTTTCAATCAAGAGATCGAGCTCTCTGCGGACCCACGCAAACGGCACAAGAAGGGCGGCGCCATTGAGACCCCGCTGCGACGCTCTGCCAACCCCAGTCTCTACGGCTCCATGACGAACGCCAGCAGCCTCAAGTCCGACCTCAACAATGCCACGTTTGCGCTGCACGAGCACAACTACGGCAAGCGCGCGTGGATGCATGCCGAGGCCAAGGTGGAGATCCGTCCCTTCTGCCACGTTCTGTACCACAACTGCGTCCCAACAGCGACCGCCCTTGAGCAGGAGCGTGAGCGGCTGCGAGAGGGCGACACCCTCGACACCATCTCCGGCCCGCGCGTCTCGCACTACCACCTTCCCTTCAACCGCGTGCACAATCACGCCGAGTACTACCGCTCACCAGAGCGGCGACTGGAGCTGGTGCAGGCAGCGACCAAAGCCATCTCCAAGAACGGCGCTGCGGACACGGACGTTGTGTGCGACCCGTCGACAGAAGCGTTGCTCATGCAGACACCCGCACGCCCCATCGTGTTTGGTCTGCAATCCGAGGAAGAGGAGCGATCCGTGCTTCTGGAGGAGGAGGGGCGTCTGTTCCGTCACACCGAGGACATTTGGGAGGTCCTGCGGCGATCTGTCAAGAAGTACAACAAGGCGCTTGGCCTGCGCATGACGCATGGCGATCCCTCCGAGCTGGATGAGCTTGGACTTGTCAAGCGTCCCATCCTTCTCGAGCGCTGAGCGACAGCAACAGCAGCAGCAGTAGTAGTAGTAGTACTAGCGGAATGCGGCACCGGTTGGTTCCTCTTAAACTGCTCGACCTCACATTTTCGCTTGTTTGCTCTTCGTTTTGTGCGTGTTCTTCTTTTTTTCCTGGATGCCAGTGTTTGCTTTTCGTTTTCAGCCCAATATCATGTCGCGTGTTTCTTCTTTTCGTTTCACGCGCTTTGTCTGTGTCTGTGTGACTGTATGTGTGTGTGACATCGGAGTTGGTGGTTTCGCTTTTTTTGTTTTCAATTAGTGTTGTTGCTCACTTTTTTTTTTCGTTTGGGGGACATCCTCTTCCCCATCCCCTTTCTTTCTCTCTCCCTCTCTCTCTCGTCTGGCATGCGTATGCGCATCGACACACAAACGTGTTTGCAATCAAAACAACGACACCAACAGAAAAAAGAAAATGAAGCTCACGCTCACACCAGAGTGCACGGTTCAGTACCACACAATACACTGTTTCTCCAGCTTTGAGGGGTAAAGCATGAACAGACGAAAGAAAAGCAGAAATCCAGGAAACGACTGCTGTCGACGCGCTGCTCTCGTGAAGAACACCCTCTCCCACACCCCCGTTTCCTTGTTACGCCTCATATTCAGCACCACATTTATCTTTGCCTCTCTCCCTCCCAATATCGTCTCTTTTGTGTAGTGGCGCGTGGTTATTGTTACCACACACACACACACACATACATACGATTTCCTTCATGTAAAACACTTTGACGGCGAAGATTACACACGTTCTCAGTCTTCGCGTTTCTTACTTTTCTTTGACTTCTGGCACCTTCTCCAGGACGGCGTTCACAGACCCATGTCCACGCCAAGCCCGCGACCGCCTTTGCGGTCTCTGGGTTCGGCTGAATCGGCCACATCAGGTGGCGGCAGCAGGCACGCCACGACGAATCCACAGCGAGCCGCCGCTGCCTCGCACTCCAGCCGCACCTCCCCAGAGCCGACCGCGCGTCGCTTCGGTTCACCCTCTTCCTCGACGCATTCATCATCTCCACCAGGTCTTGCGGCGTGCTTGCCGCCGCTGCAATCCAGTCGAAACAGCGTGCCGTTGGAGTCGGTGGTGGCGGCGCACGCGACGACACGCACGCGCGCGCAGCCCGTGGCGTCACCGCAGCCCACGGCCGCCACCACCTCTGTGGGCGTGCAGCTGAGTCTGCGAAGCATGCTGGCGGCACGCAACGACGACGACGCGGACGACCCGATCGGTGGTCTCTTCACGAGCCACGCCGCGACGGCGCAGAGCACAAACGCCATGTCACCGTCCATCGGCGATGTGACGATGATGCCGCCGTCCCCGGCGTACACCATCGCTCCCGACCACCGGCGCACCAACTCACAGAGCCAGAGCCGCATCACAGCGCAGAGCACCTCGCTCGGTCCGGACGTGGCGACGGCTGAGAGAACGCAGCCCGTCCGCAGCGAAGCGAGCCATCAGGTGGTTGCCGCATCATCCTCCTCGCCCTCACCTCCGCCTGCGTACAGGGTGCCGTTGGCTGCCTTCTCCGCGAGGCGCCCTGGCGAGACCCCGTCTGTGCCGCACTCCACGCACCGCGCTGGCACCTATTCAAGCCGTAAGCCGTCGCCGCCTCCGGCTCTTTCATCATCGGCATCGGCACGGGTGGAAGGGTCTCAGTCCGCACGCCTCGCACAGAGTGTGCGCAAGGCCACCAAGTCGTGGCTGCGCAGCGATGAGGCGGCACCGCTGCCGAACCGGCGGCATCTCGCTGGGACGGCCGTGACGGTTCAGGACGAGATCCTCGACGAGAGCGGCGCCGCACGCCGTCCGATGCGCGGTCTGGACGGGATGCGGGCGCCGACGACGCAGAGTCGCGGGCGTCTGGGCAGTCAGCTCAGTGGTGAAGGCTTCACACACATCCTCGACATGGCCGGCACGACCGCGCGCAGCTACCTCGGCCACGCAGCCAGCGACGACGACGGCGGCCAGGGGGACAACGACAACGTGGAGGGTCTGGAAAGTAGCGGCAGTGCGATGGAGCCGTTCGCCATGACAGCCCCGGCCTCCACGCTGCTGCTGACGACCGACTCGGGCGCGCGCTACGGTGCCACCATCACCTCGCTCACTGACTTGCTGCGCGACGAGTCGCACACGCCGCGTGCGGGCCTGGCGTCGCTCATGAACACACTCACACCGCCGCCGTCGCCTGGCGTGTACATTGCGCCGGACACGGTGGGGCGTCTCGATGGCACGTTTGCCTCGACACAGGTTGCCCCTCCGCGCTGGGCCGGCACGCTCACGTCGGACCGGCAGCGCGACCACCCACGTGAGCTGCGTCTTAACGAGAGCCGTGGACGTGCTGGGGCCGGCAGCGGGAACGGCGGTCGGCGCCTTCCCCCGATCGATGCCACAGCAAGCGAGCTGGCCGCCTTGTCGGGCCGCTCGCGGCGTGACCTGGGCCTCACAGACACGTGGATCAGCACCGTGCGTGGTGAGGAGCGTGAGGGTGCCGAGAACAGCCTCGACCTGGCCCGGGCGCTCTTCTACTACGTTATCCGCGGCCACCCGAGTCACCACCTGTTCGTTGACGGCGGCACAGGGCAGATGACCTCCCTCGCCGCCCACGTCGCGGTGAGCAGCCTGCTGCTGGACCAGCTCGTGGTGAATCTGCCCAGACACCACACCGTGCTCATCCCGTACGTGCAGCTGCTGCTGCGGCACATCTACGTTCCCGACACACCCGGCGTGCGGGACGCGCTCGGCGGCACCGTGATGGACGAAGCGGTTCTCGACGGGCTGATGCTCGAGTGCCAGTCCTATCACGAGCAGCGCATGCGTGTCAACGACGGCAGTGACCTCTTTGGCAGCCTGGGGAGTGTTGGTGCTGGCGCTGGTGGCGGCGACGCGACGGCACGTGGTGGGGGGAGTACGGTGGCACGCGCAGGTGCGTCGCTCGTGGCGCAGACGTCACCTGAGGCGCTCATGGCTATGTTGCTGCCCTACGCGCGCAAGCCGTTCTTCCTCGCGCACTTGGAGCTGTCGCAGCGGGTGGTCGGCATGGCGCACACGGTGCGGTGTCGCGAGGCACACTTCCAGCGTCTCCCCCTCACCATCGATAAGATGCAGTCGAGTTGGAGCAAGAGCCTGTTGCGGACGGTGTTGCGGCTGTGGTCGCGCCTCTGCCGAGACCGGCGCCTGCAGGAGCGCAAGCTGCGGCAGCGCTGGGCCAGGCGGTGGGCAGCGGAGCGTCTCTCCACGGGTGTTCGCCGCTGGCGTGAGTATGCCTCGGACGTCCTCAAGACCGCCGAGGCCAGCACCATTCTCCGCCGTCGCATCGGCGAGACGAAGGGGTCGATTGAGCGGCTCAACGCCAACGCGGAGGCGATGCGGCGCAAGACGCACGAGCTGAACAAGGCGCTGCTGGAGAACGAGGTGGAGCGCCAGCGCATGACCCTGGAGGCCGCGGCGACGGAGCAGACGTACAAGGCCATGCTCGAGCGTGTGCGTGAGATGGATCAGGTCGGCACGTCGCTGCTGGAGGGTCTGCTCTTGGCCGAGCCGCTCCCTGCCAGGGGCGTGGCTCACAGTGGTGGTGGCCGTGGTGGTGGTGGTGGGTCAGCTGGCGAACGCGATCGTCTGGAAGAGTCGTCTGCACCTGAAGCAGTGGAGGCCACGAGCCAGCAGGACAGCCACAACAACAACAACAACACGAGCAACAACGGTGTGATGGTCGCGGTCGTCTCCACATCGTCAACGTCCGCGCGGCTTGAACAGCCACTGGCGTACCTCGGCTCCATGCACGTGATGCTGGCGTGGGCGAACCAACTGATTGGCGCCAAGGGCGTTGACACGGAGCTGCTGTGCCTCCTGCCCGCAAGCCCTGACGAGGAACCGGCACTGGGCGGTCCCAGCACCAGCGCCGCCGCCAACGCCCCTAGCAGCCCAAAGCTTATTCAGCCGGACGAGGCGGAACTCAGGGCACAGCTGATGCACACCTTCGACACGCTTCTCGACCCGGCCGTCCCGCTCACCCGCATCCCACTTTACAAGTACCTGGTGCTGATGCGGGCCTTTGGCGAGGACGACCTCAACGTACCGACACTCGCCGTCACGCGCCTCGTGAAGGCCGCCGACGAGGCGGTGCAGGAGGAGCTGTCGCGCCTGCAGTTGATGGACGAGGCGTCTGCGGCATCGAGCACACCGACCGCGCCACCCGCCTCATCCTCATCAGGCAAGGGCAAGGGCAACGGAGGCGATGCGCATGGTGCCGGTGGTACTGGAGGCGGCACTGTCTTTGTCCCGCTGATGGAACGACTGCCCGCCAGCACGCGCGAGGCGGCCGAGCAGGTCACTCGCATTCTCGTCGACTGCTACGAGCAGCTCACTGGCACGGCGTGTGTGACGACAGCGGAGCAGCTCTTTCCACGGCGGCGGCAGGTGTGGCTCGTGTTTCTCGCTGGACTGTTCCGTCACTACACGAACTGGATCATCCGCAAGGGTCAGAGCGACATGGCCAACCTGCAGGCGGAGATGGATGCGTTGGACGAGGCCCTGGACGGCGAGGCTGGGTCGGCCGCCGTGAACAAGCGCGGCGCCACCACCACCACCACCACAACGGCGACGACCGCAGCCGGGTCGGGCTCCAAGGCGGATGACAAGCGTCACCTGGGCCGCCGCCATCCGAAGCACGACACCTGGTTTTACCCGCCACACCAACACCGTCGCTGGCCGCTACTCGTGCAGCAGCAGCAGGAGTGGATTGCCGAGTCCCTCAACGCGCTTCACTGCGCCGTCGCCGAGGCCCAGCGCAGCGAGGCCCTCCTCACGCTCGAGGAGCAGGAGAGCTGGGGCCGCACGCTACAGTGCATCCCCGTGACGGCGCTCTCCGACCTGCTGCCGTCGCAGGCCAACCTGACCTCCGACATCTACGTGTCCGTCCTGCGCGTCGTGGAGCGGCACTACAGTCGCCTTCGGACCGTCTTCGGCCTGTACGCCATCCCCTACGGCGAGATCGTCGCCGACCGCATGCTTTGGCTGCGCCGGGACCGGGAGCGACGCCTGCGCGAGATGCGCCGCGTTGGCGCCACCGTTGAGGAACTCGCAGCGATGCGGCGTGATGCGGTGGCCGAGGAGGACGCGATGAGCGAGCGCGAGTTCATCGACAACCCCATGCTCGTCATGCCCGTCCACGCCTTCTGGGCTCTCCTTCGCACTGCGGGCGTGGCGGGCTATCCGGCGGAGCGCAACCCGCACAACCCGCTCGCGTACTGTCCGCAGCCGGTGTGCGATGCCTTCACGACGCTGCACCGCCCCGCCGTCTTCAGCATCGTCGAACACGTGACACAGCGTGTGGTGCTCGAAAGGTTCCCTGGCGAGCCGGGTGCGAGCGCGGCCGCCGCCACGACGAAGACGCCGGCAAATGCGAGCTTTTCCGGCGGACTCGGCCTCAGCCCGCGTCGTTCAGCAGCAGCAGCAGCAGGAGGAGGACAGCCACAGCAGAGCGCGGATGAGGAGAGCGAGGCCACGCGACGACGTGGACGTGCGGTGTGCTTCCTTGGGACGTCCACGGTGCTGCGCACGGGCTGCTACACACGTGCCGTGCAAGAGGGCCGCCACGTTGATCTTCGCGAGGACCGTGGTGTGCTGTGTTTGACGCTGCCGCAGTTTCTGGAGGCGCTGGTGCGGTGCGTGCATGCGTGGGTATCGCTCAACGCGCACTCCCCGGCTCCCAAAAACAACAACAACAACAGCAACAGCAACAACCACGATCCTAGTGTGAGTGGCGACGGAGGAGGCGACGGCGGCGGCACACGGCTGAGTGGTCGCGGCTCGCTAGCCCGGGCCTCGCACGGGGCCTCGGCAAGGGGCAGCCTCGCGAACGAGTTCAGCGGCGAGTTTTCGCCCTTTCTGCGCGACGCGGCCACGCCGTCCAGGGGTTTCGCCTCGCGCCAGGCGTCGTTCAGCTCCGCCACACAGTCGGGCAACTTGGACGTGGCGGCAACCGCGACCACGCCTCGCCACCGCCGTGCACGCCGCCCACACGTCCTGTACGAGCCGTACGTGGATGACCAGGAGGCGCTGCAGCCGGTGACGGTGGAGCTGGTGCTGCGCGACTTCCTTCTGCCAAGCACACTCGGCGCACGCTCCATCGCGGCCACCCCGTTCGACCTCGCCTCTCGCAGCCCGGCCATTCTGCGCTTCTTTGCCCGCCACCATGAGGCACTCTACAAGGTGTTCGAGCAGTTCTCGGAGCCGGTGGAGGCACAGGGCATGGTGCGTGCACTGCCGCCGCCGCTGTGCCACTGCCTGTCGGAGGCCATGGCCACGGCGACGACACGCGTCTCGAACGCGGCGGCGGCGAGTGGCCGGCCAGATACAAGCAGCGGTGGTGCTGCCGCGGGGAGCCGTCCGACAACAGCGCGTCGACAGTCCTCCGCGTCACGTCGCTCCAGCACCTTGGGCGCCGGCCGCGACGTGGGCATTGTGAGCGTGCTGACAGCCGAAAACGCGGTGGAGATGGCCAGGCAGCTGCAGTGGGCGAGCGGGGGCGGAGCCGGCGCGTCACGCAGGCGTCGTCTCGTCCCGGCTGCGATTCAGCACTGCCTCGTCGCCGTCGTGGCGGACCAGCGGCGCGAGGGCGAGGTGCTCTTCTTTTCCGAGTTCCCGCAGTTTCTCTGTGCCGTCGCCCACTTTGTGGATCCCAACCCGTTCACCGCGCTCGAGGACAAGGTGCAGAAGTTTGTGCAGGAGCGCATTCTGAACGTCATGGATGAGGAAGAGGATGGCGAGAACGACGACGATGACCTCAGTGGAGGCGAAGCTCAAGGCGTGGACACGCTCACTCTCGAATAAAGGAGGAGGGAAGAGAAGAAAAGACGATTGTCTGAAGTCTCCCTTCGCCTGTACGGACGCATCTGCTGAGCAGGACGTCCTTCCATGTACAAAAAAACTTCTACCAACAACAACAACAAAAATAAGCTTCTTTGTGTATTTGGTGTAGGCTCTCTGCACATCTCCGCACTCACAAGAATGCATACGCTCACGTTTGTGCTTGGTGTCCCTTTGGGACTTGCTACGTGTGGCTGCGGTCCGTCGAATCAACTCATCCTCCGTTGTTGAGGACGATAAAGAAAGAAAAAAAAGACACAAATAGCAACGGACGGGGCGAGAAAGGTGGGGCATGCTTGCACATACCAACGGCAGTGCGCTCTGGCACACACATCTCACACTGGACATCTTCCTCTCTCTCTTTTCTTCTTCCTTCCTTCACATGTGTCCGTTTCCATCACCCCCCCCCCCCTTCCACGGACAAGCAACGACTAGAGAGAAGTCAGTGTGACTCAGGCCTTGTTGCTATTCGTGTTGTCACTGTTGAAGTCATGACGAGCTCCATTCCTGCTGTGCTGGCAGCGGGTGCGGGCCTGCACTCCTCCGTGCGTGTCGAGCTGACGAACGGCGCCATCATTCTCGGTCGCCTGGTCGAGATGGATCCAGCCACAATGAACATCAAAATTGATGCTCTGACCGGCACGGCCGTTCAGCGCACTGTGGCGTTGAGCGAGGAGGAGGTCGCGGCCAAGGACGACGCTGCGTTTCACGCACAAAAGAAGGAGCAGACCGCGGGCCAACAAACACGTAAGCACATCACGGACATGAATCCTCTCGCCGTGCAGTGCATTCAGAGCATGGTGATTCGTGGTGCGTGTATTCGCTTTCTCGACTATCTCCCCGATGACACCGCCTCCGGGGCCAACACGGTGGAGGATGTGATTGCGGCCGTGAGTCACGTACGGCCCAGCGCTTAGAAACGGTTTTCTGCGCACTTAAGAACCATTCCGTTCACAAACAAACAAAGACAGATAGATCGATCACAAATATATATATACCAAGTGGCAGAGCAAAGGGGGGGGCACGCTGTGGTGGTGTGGGACTCAGCTGTATCGCTCACTGAGACAGTGTCATCGCTTTCAAGAGCCATGTCCCACACCACCGTCTCCCTTGCTCTCCCAAAAGAAGAAAAGAAAAATATAGGCTAAGGCACAACTCCCAAAACCATTTCCTGCTCTCATTCAAGCGTCACACTTCTCTCCCCTCCCCCTCCCTCCTTGTGAACTCCGCCGTAGAAGTATCGCTTGAGGGGCAGTGCGTGCCGAATACATTAACTCCCACATACACTTCGCTTCGCTGTGTAGGAAAGGCTTTTCCTTGGGTTGTTGTTGTTTTTTCTTCTTGCTTCCTTTCCCTCGTTTCTACATTCCCCCACGTTTCGTGTGTTTTGTTTTCTTGTTTTTTTTTTTACTTCTCGCTTTATATTTCCCTTCCTCATTTCCACTCATCTTAGTTCTCCCTCTCTCTTTCTCTGTGTCTGGCACCTTTGTGTTCGAATCGACTCACCCTTTCAGTCATTTTGGCGAGGTTTTTTTTTCTTTTCTCTGGTCTAGTGTTTTGTGTTTGTGCTTTCCTCTTACCCACACAAAAGTCGTTTGAGAGAGAGACAGAGCAAGCGAAGAAGGAAAAAAGAGAAAAATGGGAGCCACCAACGAGAAGGAAAAGACGCAGGCTATCGCCTATCAGCGCGATCTGCTCGGCGCCTGCTGGAACAGCCCGTACGGCGTTCAGGAAGCCCAGACCTTCATCTCCAGTCGCTGGTGTGGTGTGTCACAGCTCCTCATGGAGTACAACACAGGTCACAAATGTGTCGCCCTGCAAGCCCACCGCGCACCAGATGCCAAGAAGCTTGAGGAGCACCTTGATGTTGTCGACAACGCCGCCGTGGCGGCAACGACGTTGGTGGTCGGCGGCGACGAGTCATTTGGTGAGCCTGAGGCAGCCAGCGTGGCCAGTCCTCTGCGTCGTAGTCCTACCACCACGTTTCCCACTGGCTTCCCTGGATCGAAAGATGACGCGACTGCGCCGGCCAAGCGGCGTCTCGGCCTCCCCAAGGCCTCTGTCAGCGAGGAGCACCTGGGCAGCACCATTGATCTCATGCTCCTCCAGCAGCGCACGAACTCTGCACTGCCAGGCGGCACGGGCGTGAGTGGCAGCCCCACCGGACACATCTCCGTGCCCCCATCGGCGGTGGTTCTGCGTGACACGAGCAAGCCCCAGGTCATTAGCACCCGCCAGGCCACCATCACCAGCGCAGCCACAGGCACAGGTGGCAGCTTCGCGTCGAACGGCGCGGACCGTGCGGACGGCCACGGTGGCAGTGGGTCTGCCGGCAATGGCTCCTTCGCCTCCGACGCCACGGCGGGCACGCTGCGCAAAGTGGTGCGTGACACGCAAGTCGTGGAGAGCGCGACGCACAACCATCAGCTCTACCTCCGCGCGTACGGCCTCTCCGTGCATCAGGATGTCGTCTTCCGTGCCGCACCGGCGCACCGGCGCTACGACTGCATCGGCCTGGTCGCCACGTGCGCGCCGGATGGTCTCGCGTCGCTGACCTCGCTGCGATCGTTCTTGCCACCACGGCGTGACGGCAGTGCAGGGGCCACGCCAGGCCACGCCAGTCGTCTGCCCAGTCCCATGCGCAGCCCGCGTGGGGGTATGAGCGCGCGTCGACACTCCGGCACCGTCTCCCCCTCCCACAGCTGCTCGGGCGAGGTCAGCCTGAACCACAGCATGAGTGGTAACCACCCGAACGCCAGCAGCACCAAGCGCAACAGCAACAACAACAACGACGACCTCGTGCACCTTCACAGCAACAAGAATGACAACGACAGCGGTAGCCCCACCCCACAGCGAGAGAGCTCGGCCGTGCTGAACAACTCCGCACCGGCGCCGCCGAGTCTAGCCCATCGCTCCCAGCCATCCAAGCTGCGGCGGCCCTCCTCCATCACCCGTCGCCCACCTGCATCATCGCGTGCACACAACACCGGCTACGTGGAGTTCGCCACCAACCCTATTCACCCGCGCTACAACTACCAGCTGACGGACACCGAGTTCGCCATCCCATCCACACGCGTCCGCGCCCCGGGCGAAAAGGGCAATGGCAAGGACGATGACAAGGACGACACCGATCTGGGGAGCTACGCGGCAGACACGGCCCCGTTCATCGTCGGCTCCATCAGCGCGCTCGAGTTGCAGACGCTGCCGCACAACGCGGAGGTGTGCCTTGGCGGCTGGCTCTACATCAGCCTCGAGGACGAGCAGAAACGCCTGCGCCGCGTCCTCGACAACTACGAGGAGTTCCTCAGGAACAAGCAGGCCGAACAGGAGCGGCGCGCGGCCGAGATGAGCTCGAGCGCGCCGAGTGGTGGTCGCAGCCCCATGCCGCGCAGCAAGCGACCGTCGCGCCTACCATCACCGGCCCTCGGCCCACAGCGTGGTCCGTCTCCAGGTCTCAAGCCGCTCGGCGCTTCCCTCCCACCCAGTGCACTCATGACCTCCAAGACAACTGGCAGCTTTCCACCGCCATCATCACTGCGTGCAAACGGCACTGGCGCGGCCACAACGGACATGCTCAAGAGCGACAAGTCGACGGGATCGCCCAACAACACGCCCAAGGCGCTGCCGCGTTCACACAGCTTCGATGGCCTTCGGCCGAGTGCCATGGCCACGCCGGCTCTGTCCGCGACGCCCAGCCCCGCCCAGCGCGACCAGGCCATTGGTGGCCCCAACAGCCGCTTCATGAACAGCTACCGCCCGGCTGACGACCCGCTCGCCCCAGAGGATTTCTGGGTGCCGCACGCCTACCTGATCCTCGCCATGCCCATGTACGAGTGCAGCATCAACCCCACTGCGTTCCACACCATCAACAACCGCACCAAGCCCGTGTCGCTCAACATTGTGAACCCGCTCTCACGCGAGGCCTTTGGTGTGGGCTGCATCAGCGGCATCCGGTACGGCGGTGTTATTGTCCTCGAGTGCCGCGAGCCGGTCACCGTCGCGGACAAGGACTGGCTGCTCGCGCTCAAGAAGCTCGGGGAGCAAGCGCAGGCGATGGCCACCGAGTCCGCCATGAAGGCCGCCGCCGCCGCCGCTGTGCCACGTGATCTCTCCGTCAGCGCCTCAGCGCGACTCGCCGCCGAAGAAGCCGCCCGAGTCGGCGCGGCCCCCAGTGGTGGGGCGGACGTCGCCACCCCGGGCACCACTGCCGCGACCCCACCGTCACTCACCGCCGACGCCCTGGAACGCAGCGTGTTGCTCCCGTTCGACGCCCCGCTGCGCGACGCTGACCTCGCCTGGCTGCAGCGCAAGCGCGCCGATAAGATGCGTTTCCTGCGCCGTGCCCTGCGCGGCAAGCTGCGCAAGGAGGGCTTCAGCGTCATCTTCGCCTACACGCGCACGTCACGTCGACAGCGGCGTGCGGCGGCCCGGCGTGCCAGGGATGAGATGATCCGCGCCGACGAGGTGGAGGACGAAGGACGACACACCCCTGTTCATCCGCTGAGTCTCGACGTGTCGCTCGTCCCAAATAGCAACGACGACGAACCCGATGACGTCGACGGCAACGCGGACGGCGATGACCAGGACGACACCTCGACCGACGATGACGTGTACCTTGACGACGACAGCGCCAGCTCTCACAGCACAAGCTCTCAGGAGGCTGATCTCGGCAACACGGGGCGCGATGGCGACCCGTTCGCGCAGCGTGGCCCGCAGTGGCTCGCGAGTGCCGCGCAGGACGCGCAGTCGCCGGCGAACTACACCATCAAGGGCACGTTCCGACAAATCGGTGGTGTCCGGTACTTTGACACAGCCGCGCTTCTGGACGGGTGTGGTGTGCGTG
Source organism: Wallacemonas sp. MBr04 (assembly GCA_030849635.1). Classification (NCBI taxonomy): domain Eukaryota; phylum Euglenozoa; class Kinetoplastea; order Trypanosomatida; family Trypanosomatidae; genus Wallacemonas; species Wallacemonas sp. MBr04. The sequence goes on from JASANR010001540.1 coordinate 74,071, forward strand.
ACGTCGTGGACGGGACGGTGCGGTGGGCGCGCAACCTGCGGCGGATGCCGATCAAGGCCCGCCCGCTCTCGCTGTTTCTGCAGCGGTACGAGGGCATCTCACAGGCCCTGCGCATCGCACAAGGCTCCGCCACCCGCGCTGTGATCCAGGCGCTCTACCGCACTGGCGCCCCCGCGAACGTGCTGCTTCAAGCGAACGGCAGCTTCTCGCGGAACGCCACGGCGACCGCAGGTGCCGTCCCCACGGACAGCTTCTCTCCTGGCACAGTGGCGGGCAGCTTCAGCTTCACGCAGGGTGCAGCCTCCCCGGCTTCACCGCTCCCTCCCGGCGTGCCCAACCGGCAGGTGTTCCCGTTCACGACCTACTACACCGGACCGCTCGACCCGATTGTGCGCGCCATCCTCTCGCCGGAGGTGGAGCACATGATTCGGGCCGCCGAGGAGGGTGTGATCAAGGCCGAGGAGGCACGCCGCGCGCTCGTCGCTGGCACTGTTGATCCCTACGAAGCGTTGACAGGCAAGTCCAAAGGTGCAACGACAGCCGCAGCAGCCGCAGCAGCATTACCAGCGGTGATTGACGTCAAGGCGGGTGCTCCTCAGTCTCAACCACCACAGCAGACGTCAGCTGTGGCTATCAACGGCTCCGCTACACCGTCGACCCGCATCACAGACATCGCCGTCGCGAGCCGTCTCGACGGTGGCGTGCCATTGGTGGGCAACGTCAACTCTCCGGTCCTGTCTGCTGCAGGTTCCGCGCCGAGCACTGTTGCCGCGTCAACAGGCCATGCGCCGGCTCAGCCCCCAAAAACGATCGAGGCCATGCTCGCTGGTCCGGCTGTCGTGCCGCTGGGAAACAACTCCATCATCGCACCGCTCACGTCGCCGTCCGGCGCCATGGTGAACGCCTCCTTCACCAACGCATCCTTCACAAACAACTCGTTCGTCGCGGAACGTCAACGGGCGCTTCAGGGCAGCGTCGCGGGCGGCACGGCAGCCGGGGATTTGCTCGCCTCGCCGCCGAGCACGAACGGGACATTCGCTATACCGGAGTCGGCGCTGACCTCCTTCGCAGCGGGCACCCAGCCGCCCCACGTGATGGGGGCGCCGACGGTGCAGAACAACACCTTCATCCTCCAGACCGGGGCGTGCGTGCAGCGTCCACCCGAGCGTTATGTCGCATCCCCCGATGACGGTCCCGACAAGGACCCGAAGCGCGAGAAGCCCAGCAGCGGTGAGAGTGCGTCCTCGCGCGCGAGTGGGCGTGACACGGCAGATCTCAAGCACGGCGACGACGACGAGGAAGACGAGGACGAGCCGCACGCACTGAACCAGACGTTGCGGCTGAGCCAAATCGCGCTCGATGCCGTGCGTGAGGATGACCGCGCCGGTCGCAGCAAGGATTGGCTCGAGGCGGATGCCGCGCTGCGCCAGGTGAAGGCCGAGCTGGAGGAGATGCGCTTCCTCGTGTCCAACGCCGACACGGAGCTGGAGCAGCGCATTCAAGAGTACGTGACCATGTCCTCTCTCTTCCTGCCCCACACCCGCGTCGATCAGACCGCTCTGGTGCTGCTGAGCGTGAAGATGCTTCGGCAGTTCCCTGACGACGTCCCCGTGAAGGAGCTCCACTCGGATTGGCTGCCGCTGCTCCTCGCGACGCTGACGCTGCCCAATGACCATGTCTTTGTTACGGAGCGCACCCTCACAGTGAGAGACCACCAGGCGCAGCAGCTGCAGCAGCTCCGCTCCACCGGCGGCTCGGGCGACATGCCAGGACGCGGCGCAGCTGAGTATGTCGTTCACGGGCAGGATAGCGTCTACGGACACCTCATGCCCCCGCAGGATGTGTGCGATGCGAACAAGCGTCGCGAGGCCTTCAACGACGCCGAGACGACGAGCAAGTACGCCATTGAAGCGATCCGCCCGCTGCCGCTGCCTCAGCCGCTGCACGAGATTGTGATCGCCCCCATCCCGTACCGCATCACCTCCAAGACCGCCCGCGCGCTCGAACAACAGGGCGTGGACACGACGTACTCCTTCTGCTTCACCGGCGGCTCGCTTGGTGTGCTGGCAGGTGTGCTGCGTGTGTACGGTGACGCGATGCGCACACGGTGCCAGGCAGAGATCAAGCGTGTGATGGCCGCGGGTGGACCGGCTGCCCTGCGTGCGGAGGCCCGCAACAGCACGGAGCTCCTCATCAAGAGCGGCTACAACGTGTTCCTGCGACGCATCTGGATCTGGGGAAGTGCATCCAAGAAGAAGCCAGGCTTCTTTCACAAGCTCTTCGGGATTCGTGACAACATTGATGACACGTTCAGCGAGGTCGGTACCGGTGAGGACGCCGAGGACGACAAGAAGCGCAAGAAGCAAAAGCGCAAGAAGGCACGGAAGTCAGCCGACGAGTTGGATGGCGCTCCTGGCTCCTTCACAAGCTTCACGAACGACTCCATGACCTCCACCGCCGGGCATGACCGCCACGGCAACGTGAAGCGGATTGTGCTGCCCTACCGGCTGTCGGAGGCCTACGCCCTCTTCGACGCCATCATGCAGTACCTTCGCACGTACCGTGATATGGAGAAGGACTTCCGCGCTGCGGCAAACAGCGATGCCGACCCCAACGCCAACAACGGCGGCGCTGCGTCGACGGCGAATGCAGCTGCCCCACGCAAGCGCCGCTCCTTCCTTCAGCCGCGCCGCGTCAGCGTACCCGCTGCTGCGCCGTCCGTTGATGAGCTGTCGACAGAAGATCTGCTTGTGACTGACTTTGAGGTGTGCGTGGCAACGAACTACTACTACAAGCGCGGCATGGTTGAGCAGGCCTACCGACAGCCGGGTGTGCTCGCGCCGTCTGCTACGACGACTGCGGCCAACACGGACGCGAACGACGCTGCCGGGGCATCGCCCAAGCGTTCCACCGCGCTCACAACGGCGACCACGAGTAACGGCGCCGCTCACCGCATGGTCAAGGCCACACCCGCCGTGGCGCGTCGTCTCCTCACCAAGCACGAAGAGCAGCGTCGCGCCCATCAGCTCGGCTCGCTCGTGCTGCGACACACAGAGCGGCGACGTGAAGCGCACAAGCTGCGCAAGAAGCGCGAGGCCGCCCTGGAGGAGATGGAAGCCTCGCGCAAGGACGCGAGCGAGCGGGAGCCGATGCACCAGGGTCGATCGGGCGGTGGTAAGGACGCCGCGCCGTCGAAGCGGGAGCGCAAGCGTGCGTCGAAGCGGTGGCACGCCATGGCGGCCGAGGTGGAGGTTCCGTACTGCGGTGGCGAGGAGGAGGAGAAGCCCCACATGCAGGACGATGCGAAGGGTCTCTACGACTTTCTCGAGGTCAGTCTGGAACGCTGGCGTGACGCGCGACTCGCGAATGCGGGTGGTGGTGGCGGTGTTCTGGCCAAGCCCAAGAACGAGGTGCAAGACAGCTGCGCGACGCCGTACGAGCGCGTTGAACTGGAAAAGATGGTGAAGACTGCCGTTAAGCTCTCACTTTCATAATTTATTTTTTTCTTTGTTTGTTTCTTGTAGTGCTGCATGGGTGTTATGATTGGGTCTTGTTCGTTTGTTTGTTTTCCTTTGTGTCCTTCTTGCTCACTACTTCTTTGTCACTATTTTTGGTATCGCATGTGCAGTGCGGTGTGTGAGAGAGAAAAAATGTTTTGTGTTTACAATCCTGTGTCTTGCTCAATCACACACACGTGTATACGCACGTACATGCACACAACATAAGAAGAACACGAACACGTCAGAGAACATACTCAGCGACACGTTGTTTGGATGTCTGGAAACCGTCCGATCCGTCTGGTGCGTACTTTTTTTCTTTTTGGTCTTGCAAGATGTCTCTCAGCGCGTGAACTTTCTCCGTCGCTGTCTCTCTCTATCTCTATCTCGCTTCCCTTGGGCTCGATTGATGCTTCGGAGAAAGCACGTCAGGCACTGAAGACACACTGGGCCCACAGTGCGTGCCTCTCCTTTCCCTTTATATCATACTCACTTGTCTCACTCTCCCCTCTTCTCTCATTATTATCACGCACAAAAAACAGAATTATCTGTGTGAACCGTAGTAGACGCGTCCTGTCGTGAGCGCGTGTGAGGGATCCAACGCAGAAGAAGAACAAGAAAACGGGAGCGAGTCGAGGGTAGGACACCGCTTTAGATTCTGTGTATTTTTTGTGCGCGGGTTTCTTTTTAAATTTCTTTGCAGTGGATAGTGACGCTAGTGTTGTTCTTGTGTAGGCCTCCTCCAAAGTTTTTTTAAGGATCAGGATAGCTCGGCGTCATGTTGTGTGTCCGTGCACGCGGTCACTACGCAATGCGCAGGCCGCCTATGGCCCGCGGTGGTGGGCTGGATGGTTTGACGTCTGTGCCGGACAGCGCGATCGGCACGGCCGCAGCGGTGTCTCAGCTGATGGAGCAGCGGCGCTTCTCGTTCAAGTATGCGGCCAAGGCGCAGCACAACGAAATGCGCCAGCCGGACTACATTCACGACAAACGCTACGGACTTTTTAGTAATGAGGGCAACGTGGGCAAGGCACGACGCGGTCTGCCGTACATCACGCCGCTCTACCGGAAGCACATGAATCTCTGGGAGACGGACACGGACGCCAGCTCGAACCGCTTCTTCCGCAGCTACGTCTTTGGCCAACGCGAGCTGCACCTGCTCCTTGGCCGGCCGCACGGCTTCGAGGCCGACGGCGTCGCCGGACGTGCGGGTGACTCGGCCTACGAACAGAGCACCGACATGCGCTACAAGGGCCTGCCGCAGCCGGCCATTACCAACCTGCACTACGAGCCGGAGTGGAACTACACGCTCTACCGCAACGGGCCGACGCTGCCGAGTCTGCTGAATAATCCGCGCAGTCCGTTCACGGAGGAGATTCTGGGGCCCGAGCTGATCGAGGTGCGCGACATCAAGAGTGTTGAGCACTGCAAGGCCTGGTTCGACCGCCTGCAGTACCTGATTCAGCTCCACTACGACGCCGTGGGCGATATTGGTGAGTTCAAGTCGCGCCACACGCAGCACGTGCACGAGTTCTTTGTGACTTTCCACGACGCGCTGAGCAGCTTCGACTTCCAGGACAAGTACCTCGTGGAGCAGCTCAACAAGGTGCGGCCCAAGGCCCTGGAGGACCTCTTCGCCGTCTTCCTCGAGATGGAGGGCAACTACGTGCACGAAGACCACTGCCCGCGTTGCAGTCTGCCCTACGCCACGACGCGCTACTGTGGTGAGGGTGACCCCACCACGCCGTTCCGCAAGCACCGTGGTCGCTGGGCACCGCATCAGCACTGGGGCAAGGAGTGGTACGACGTGGTGATGCGCCGCGCTGAGGCGCTCTGGTACCGCGCGACGGAGGATCCGTTCTTTGGCACGACCACACACACGCAGCGCCAGGTGGAGGCCATGCTGCGCGTCTACGTCAAGACGCACCACCGCGCCAAGGCCATCGACTTCATCAACCAGATCCACGGCTCCAAGGCATTTCTGATGGGTGAGGTCAAGATCACGGACGCGATGCAGCACGACCTCGACCACCTCCTGGACACGACAGCGCACCAGCACCTGCTCACCAACGCCTTCACGCTGCAGGCCCGCGCTGCCATCTACACGGGCGATGCGAGCAAGGTCCCGCTGTCGCCGCTGCAGCTGCGCATCGACCTTGAGCGCAACCGCTTCCGCCGCATGCAGCGCGAGGAGGGTGTCGTGCGCGTGCCACCTGCCTCCTGGAAGGTCGACGTCTCGGCCATCGTGCCGTACAAACTCGACAAGAACAAGCAGGTGATCAACTGGCGCGAGGTGAAGGTGGGCATCGAGAAGTCCTTCCTCAGCACCGGGCTGCCCAAGGAGGCCTACACGTCGCAGGAGTGGCGCGAGATGCTTTACTGGAAGGATCTCATCGCCCACCGTGCAGGGCGCCGGGCCGAGATGGAAGCGCAGCGTTTAGACGAGCGGAGTCGTGTCGGCGCCGCCGCGGTGGTGTTCCCGGACAAGAGCTGGTACCGCGTGTTCGATGCGTCCGAGGCCGCCCTGAAGCCGTTCAAGGTGGGCAACGCCGGCACGGTCTTCACCGCGTCTGCGCCGACGTACCCAGATGCGGCCGCCGTGCCGTACACGCACCCCGTGTCGGGTCAGTCCCTCGTCCTCAACACCACCGCCGAGGCGTGCAAGATCTACGGCGACGTCGAGAGCGGCGATGTGCTGAAGCTCGGCGGCGGCGCGAAGGGCAAGAAGGAGGGCGGTCGCGCCGGCGAAGAGGAGATTGTCGTTGTCGGCGTCAACATGGCGGGAGCGGAGAGCGAGTGGGCGCTGTACGGCATGTACGCGGACCCCGCCAAGCACGCCGAGAAGGGGCTCATTGAGCTCGCCAAGGACTGCCTCGACCTGCGCGATCGCTTCGGGACCGTCACGGTGACCGGCCGCAAGGCGGTCGTCGCCGCGCTGGAGAGCCAACGCACCATGCGCGAGGAGTTCCTCGGTCAGGTCGTCGGCGTGCGTGAGGGCCAGCTCTTCGTGCAGTGGCGCCTCGTGCTCGGCGACAAGTCTGCCAGCGAGGTCTCGCTGGATCGCACGGTCGCCGTGCCGCTCGGCACCGTCTCTGTCATCGAGGCGGCCCGCTATCAGTTTAAGCCACTCCACACGGAGCCACTCGTGGAGCCGCCGTCGTGGCACACGCCGTTTCGCAACGAGTTTGCCGAGGCGTCCCTCAAGGCGCTCGAACAGGCCCCGTTCACGCGCGAGAAGTGGGCCTCGCTGATCCCGGGCAAGTACACGCCCAAGGTGAAGAAGTTCGGCTACACGCAGCACACCACACTGGACGACTTTGAGACGCAGGAGTACAAGGACCGCGTGCTGTCCAAGCAGTACTTCCACAACCCGCAGGCCTTTGAGGTGCTGCCGGAGCGCCACGAGAAGGCCGTCACGTTCGGTGGCAAGTGGGAGTACCAGCAGACACACGGCCTACCCACAGTGGATCGCCACGAGCTGGAGAATGGCTGGGACACCGTCGAGCCCGTCTCGCACGAGGAGGTGGAGGTGATTGAGCAAGCGCTGCGTGACATCAGCGGCCGCCGCCCCGGCAACTTCATCAAGTCCCCCACGGAGACCTCCGCGCTGAATCTCAACGAGGACTGGTGGTCCCCGCTGCAGTTCGGCTGGGAGGAGCGCAACCGCCAGCAGCTCGCCTTTTCTGACCGCAGTGAGCAGCAGCTCGTCGACAGCACGCGCCTGCCCTTTGGCGGCAAGATCCCTCCCTTCGGCACCAGCTACGGCATCGGTGAGCGCATTCGCGACATCGCGGCCGACTACGCCAAGGGCTTCGGCCTCGGCCCACACGGCCACGCGCCCGGCCACAGCACGGCTCACTTCAACACCCTTGGGGCCGAGGCGCAGCGCGCGCGCACACTGGGCTACAGCAACGCCCTGGTGCGCCTCTTCAACGAGAAGCTCGGCGACAAGGACGTCCACGCCTGGGCTCTCGACGCCTGTGTGAACGCCGGGTCCGGCGCGAACCAGAGGAGCGACGTGGAGGCCAACGTGCGCCACGTCCTGCTGTCCGTGCAGGCCTGGCGCGAGCGGGGGGCGGCGCCGTCGCTCGTCCTGTCGACGCTGCTGGAGCGTTACCTGGGTGGCGAGCTCGCGCAGTTCAACCACGGGCTGCCGGAAGGCGTGCCGCGTCTCTTGCTGCCCCACCAGATCGACGGTGGCGCCACGCTCGGCGCGCACAACGGCGCGAACGCGTCCAGTGGCAACGTCTGGGAGGACGTGGACAAGGCCGCGTACGGCTACGACTACGTGAAGCAGTACCGCAGCGGTGACGCGAACGAGGCGTACATTGTTGGCCTTGTGCAGCGCGCCAACGCCGGCGAGGCCGCTGAGGCGCAGTACACTGCCCATCTGCACCCCGAGCAGGTGCAGCGCTTCCAGCTGGAACTCGCCAAGATCGTCGGGCGCGGCATCCCACCTCAGCGCGTGGCGGGCAAGACGGTGAACCGCGGCAACATCCGCTCCAGTGGCAACGTCGCCACCTACGTCAGTGCGAAGGAGCTGGCCGCCCTCATGAGCAAGTTCCAGGTCGCGTCAGGGGACATCTCGAACGCCATCCGCGGGCTGCAGAACTGCCCGGAGCAGGAGTCGCTCGGGCCCGATGACTTCATGGTGCCCACGGCGCTGGTGCTGTCCTGGGGCGGGCCAAGCACGACGGGCAGCAGTACCACGAGCTCAACCCGCTCAGGCCAGACGCGCGGCAGCGGCAGCGGTGGCAGCAGCAATGCGCAGAGCAACGTGCTGAACGCTGTTGGTGCGGGTGGTCGCAGCTCGGGCGCCGGTGCGGCGGGAGGCGGTGGCGATGGCCGCCACAAGCTCGTGTCGCAGGTGATCAACGAGCTCGCCGTGCGCCACGACGGGCTCGCCATGGACACGCAGTACGTGATCCGCGAAAACAAGCGCAACCCTCTTCTCCGCCAGGAGTTCTTCAACATCTTCCTGCCCGTCTTCAACCAGGACTCGAAGCTCGTCGCGGCGACCTACGACGACTACGTGGAGGGCAAGTACGTGCCGAACGTGACGGTGGCAATCGAGGCCTTTGTCGCGTTTCTCGGCCACGTGGCCGCACACCCGGAGAGAATCCCCACCACGGTCCCGTACTTTGACACCGACGGTGGCGCGAGCGGGCACAACGTGCAGCTGAAGCTCCTGCCCCCAACGCGCGGTCCCTTCCAGTTCGAGAGCACGCTCGTCGAGGCCGTGGAGACCACCAACTTGTTCCAGAAGTTTGGCATCCACGACGGCCCCACGCGCGTCAGCACCACGCCGTTCATCGCGGCGGGCTCGAAGAGCTTCAACTACTTCACCTCGGCCGAGGATCTCGTCACGGTGACCACCGACAACGATCGCGGTCTCATGAACGCACTGCGCCAGTCCTCTCAGTACAAGGCTATCGCCGCCCACCCACAGCTGCAGCCCCTCCTGAACTCGCCTGGCGGCGCGGGTGTCATCGCGACCTTCAACCGCCTCTTTCACCGCGTGACGCCGATGCTTGGCTTCTACCACAAGCTGCTCAAGGAGTACACGCAGACAGTCGGCGGCCTGAGGCAGGAGGCGCACAACGCCAACAGCGGTCTCGCACGTGTGCTGGACAGCGAGCTCTCCCCTGCGCTTGAGAGCGAGTTCCGCCGCAACGCGGAACGCTACTGGCGCAACGTGCTGGAAGGCCGCCACGCAGACGAGAACGCGGCGATGAGCAGTGGCGGTGGCGGCGGCAATCGCAACGCCGGTGGTGCAGGTGCAGGTGCGGGTGCGGGTGCGGGTGCGGGTGGCTACCAACAACAGCAGCAGCAGCACCGTGGTCGTCGCGGTGATGGCTCGCCCTCTGGCCAGGCGTCAACGGTTGGTGTCGTGCAGCGTGCGTTGGGAACTGCCAAGGCTGGTGCACGCCGCACAGGTGGCCAATCTGCCACCGCGCCGGCGTCCGGCGAAGCGGCGCCCGCATCGTCCTCCTCGGCCTCAGCCTCGTCCTCTGCATCCTCTGTCAGCGGACTGCTGAATGCCCTCAACAAGAAGCGCCCGACGGGTGGCAGCGCCGGCTCTGGTTCCGGCTCTGGATCTGGTGGCCAAGGCAGCGGAAACCGTCCACGCCGCGGCAATGGCGGTCGTGGCAGCGGTGGCGCGGCGCCTCGGAAGTGATGGGGCTGAACGAAAAACAAAAATGTGGACTTTGAGGCCTTCATTATGTTTTGTTTGTGTTGAAATCTTCTTTTGTTTACAATTGAAAATCTACAGTGGTATGTGTGTGAAAGCAAACCTAACAAAGGGAAAGAACAGGAAACATGTTTCTCGAGCTCAAAACGGGTGTGAGAGTCCAAGCAGCTGCTGAGCTCTTTTTCAGATAGGGATAGTGACGGTCATATCACACGTTATTGTTGTTTTGTTGTCGCTGTCTCTCTTTCTCTCCTCACATTTTTTGTTGTGGTGACTTTTAGTGATCGTGTTTTGTTTGATTTTGTTGACACGATGATGATGATGATGATGTTCGATGGTTGAGGAAGGTGCGTTGGCCTTCCGTAATTGTGCAATCATGCTGCACACAACAACAAACAAATGCAAAAAGCGAGCATTTCAAAAACAGTGACCGCACGATACCACAGGCATGACCTGAGACACACCTGGCACTCCGTCAGTGTGTGGTCGTATTAAACGATTGTGCTCTTGATGTGATTTGCATTGCCACTCCGATCGACAGTTGTGAGGCGGCAGAGCGAATGCTTCTCTTGCCGTCTTGGATGGTGTCAGAAGAGCATGTTTGAGCATAGCTGCCTTCTCATGGTGTCTCTTATCGTGAACATGCCTTTTTTTGCGTGCAGTCTCACTGCGAGACTCGTACTTGTGCGTGTACGTCTCCCACTTTCACTCTCTCTCTCTCTCTCTCGCTCACTATTCATCCTGACAACCTGCAGAAGGAACCACTCAACAACAGATAGGCATACGTGTGTCCAGTTGTCAGTTGGTCGCAAATCATTGATCGCTTGAATACACACCACGCAAACTCAAAATAAAAGAAAGCAAAGGAATCAAAAGCCGTCATTCGGTAGGAGGCATCAGTCCTCGACACATTCGGTGACGCGACTAACACACACACACATTGTTTTCTGTTTTTTTACACCTTACTGGCTTACTCAGTCTTCGGGGGGAACAACTTTGTTCTTGTCGTTGCTTTTGCTGCGTTCATTTGTTTGGACGGTATCTTCGTTGTGTTTTGTGCTTGGCTCCAGAGTGGTGGATCTCGTGCGTTCACTCTCTCTCTCCTCTTCACTTGAAAGCCGCACGAACGCGGTATATTTGTGAAGCGCTGCATCACGCTTCACTGTCATTTCGTGCTTTTCCGTGATTAAGTCCTTTTTTCTTTTCTTATTTCTCGTTTTCGCTTTCGTTTTCTTTTCCTCTCTTTCATTCTGTCGTTTTTCATTCCTCCCTCTCTCTCCCCACCACTACTGGCACATCCATGACGGATCCCTATCTCAGTACGACCTTCACCGACAACCTCTCCTTCTCCTCCGTGAGCTCCGACTATGCGTCCTCTGACGTCCGCAACCACTCATCGTTGACGTCGCGGGATGTCCACCACACCGCACACGCGACAGCAGCCCAGAAGACCACCACCTCCCAGCCGCCACAACGTCAACCACAACAGCCAGAACGGCCGCAGCGGCACTCGCCTGTACGTGAGATGCCGGCGCTAGAGATGGAAGTCAGCCAGGAGTCGCTTCTGCGCTCCCCGTCACCGACCAATCACGATCGCCTGGCGAGCGGCAACGAGCGCTTCTACGACGACGACGAGGACATCCCCCTCTCGCAGATTGACGTTGACAGTCGCCGACACGTCACCAGAAACACGAGCTCCACAGACACCAACACCACCACGCATCATAATACGTCGGCGCCCAGCCCTCACGCCACCCAGGAGAAGGAACGGGTCGAGGCCGGTGACGGCGAGCTCTCGGAAGGCACGTCGCCGACCAGTGCGGCCCGCACACGCCAGAGCAGTAGTTACGGCTTCGGTGTTGGTCTCGGTCCACCGACCTTTCTCCACGGCGGGACCGTGCCGCACGCGCAGTCGCTGGACACCACCACCACCACCACCACCACCACTGAGTCGCGTCATCGCGCGCCACCGCTTCTGCTGCCCACATCGCTTCCAGAAAAAGACAAGGCCGCGATGTCAGAGGTGGTTGCCTTGTTTGCGCCGTCATCCGGCCGAGGCACAACGGGCGAGTCGTTCAGCACGACGACCACTTCCGCAGGTCGTGCAGGGGCTATCAGCTCCTCGGCAGGAGGAGGGAGTAGTATCGGCAACGCCGTCAGCTCAAAGCACGGCAACCTCACCGTCACCGCCACGAGCTGGCATACCACGAACACAACGTCTTCTGCGCCGTCGCCGTACCCCCCGCCGTCACCGAGCTACAGCCTCAGCAGTGGTGTCGGTGCGGGTGCCAGCAGCAGCACGAGCGGGAGCAAGAAGAAGTCGCCTGCGGCACACGCGTCCAGCACAAAGGCCAACGGTAAGGAGACGTTCGAGTGGGAGAACGTGGAGGCCTACCTCTGGGCCGCGTACACGGCGCTGCGCACAAACAACGAGGGCGTCATGAGCAGCTTCAACGCACCAAAGCACCGCATGGGCTGGTACACGGTGATCTACAGCGTCTGCAACAACGACCCGTCCATGTCGTGGGACCTCTACGCGCGGCTCGGCGCCACCGTCGAGCGGGCACTCGAGGTGGTGGTGTTGTATCCTCTCCTGCAGCGCATCGATCGGCGCCTCGTAACCATCCGCACCGATACGGACGACAGCGCCGGCGCAGCCCCTAGCGGCGACGGCACAAGCAGCCTCAACCAGTCCTTCGCGGCGGCGCGACACGCCTTCGGCGCACTCTTCCACAGTCCCAGCAGCCACAGCGGTAGCAACCCCAGTGGGGCGGCCCCCACCAGCAGCAGTGGCGGCAACAGCAACACAGCAGCAGCAGCAGCACCAGGCGCTGGGGCTGGGACGGCCAGTGGAAGCCCGTTGACGAACGCGGGCACGCACAGCACGTCGCGTCGTGGCAGCGTGAGCGGCACGCCAACTGGTACGCCGCACATGCGTCCCGCGGGTGGCTCCTTTCACTTCATGCGACGCTTCTTCTTCGGAACCGAGGAGGCTGGCGCGGTCTCGCCGGCTGCCTCACCCGCGCACCACGCACATGCGGCGACCAGCAGCGGTGATGGCCCCAGCACACGCGTGACGTCACCCGGCATGGCGCCGCTGTCCACGCCGTCCACGACGTCGCCGGTGAATTCCGACGTCGCCGTGCACGCGAGCGGTGGAAGCGGTGGTAAACCGCGCTCGCACCACGCACTGGGCAAGAAGCGTAGCAAGGGTAAAGTCTCCACGCCCGTCGCCACGCCCATCGCCTCCTCCGTTGACAAGCACGAGCCGACAAGTACGTGCTTGCTGTTCAAGAAGGAGTACGCCGACTTTGCCGTCTTCCAGCGGATCGTGCTGTCCTGCTTCAGCTACCTGGACCAGTTCTACACGCAGCGTTTTGGGATGGACAAGATCACGGCGATGTGCATAAAGCTGTTCTACACCGTCATCTTTGAGCCGACGCACCCCATCCTCATGTACGAGATCCTCTCCCGTGCACGGCGCCTGCGCGACATTACCAGCGCCGAGTCGGGTGGGCAGGAGTGGTCGTCCGCTGCACCGGCGCAGGAGCCGTCGACTGTGTTCACCCGCCGTGCCGATAACCCAAGCGAGTTCGTCTCCGCCGCTGCCGGGGCCACCGACGTGAGCGGCCGCACGCGCGTCATCTCTGACGAGTTCGAGGAGGACACCAACATCATCGCGGACACCGTAGGCATCATATGCGAGCTGCTCACGGCAGCGCAGGCGCGGCCATCGTACCTGGTGTCGGTGGAAACAGCCGCGATGGGGCGGAGCGGTCGGCGGCCATCGCCGTCCGCATCGCACGCGGACCGCCACACCGGCACCGCGGCCACCCCCTCGTTGATGCGGCAGTCCTCCAGGCAAAGCAGCGCGGCCTCGAGTGTCATGACCACGCCGCGAATGGGGCCCATCGCGCAGCCGGTGGCCGCGGACTCGGCGCTGCAGTCGCCGACGGTGTCGGCCAGTGAGGCCACATCGGCCACCATCACGCCTCGTGCGGGTGGCCTCTCGCCAGCCGCCACAAACGGTGGTCCTGCGCCCCTCAGCAAGCGCCGCCGCTTTCTCAACTTCTGGACGCGAAAAGATGACAAGTCGGGTGCCGCGTCGCGCACCAGCTCGCAGCCGCCGGCTCACAGCGCTCGAGAGAAGGAGAAGCACAAGAGCGGCCGCCATGACGCCGCGGCCGCGGCCGCCGTCGACGCACGCGCCTCAGCGGCTTCGCTGGATCAGGCCCTTGTCTCGCACCCGAATGCGAGCGACACGCTCAGCAACACAAGCGAGGGCACGAGTTCTGGTACGAGCGAGGGCACCAGCAGTCGCAGCAGCCGGCCAGGCGTGGGTCCGGACGACAACGAGGAGGATGTCCAAGGCAGCCGCAACGACTACGCGTTCGAAGTCGACCTGCGCGGCGTGATTGATCTTCACCAGCGCCTCAATAGCCCTCAGCTCGTGCGTGCACTGGGGATGCAGGCGTACCGCTACGTCCCACCGGCCTCACCCGCATCATACATGTCCGCCATGGGCAACCCAGCTTCAGCAACCACCACAGCCGCCTCTGCTGGGGCCATGCTCGGCAGCGGCAACAGCAACAACAACACCGTCAACAGCAACGTGGCACGCAACCTGAGCGCGATGGCAGCTAACGGTGGGCACGTTGGTCTCTCGCGCTTCGACGGTAGTGGTGGTGCTGGTGGTGTGCCCGGGGCGGCGCCGACAGCCGGCGTGCCACCACTTACCCCCCTTGTCGGATCCATCGTGATGGAGATGACGGCATCCGTAGAAACCCTGGTGCTGCACATCTTTGGTGATCTGTACCTCAGTCAGCTCGACCGGTACTACCGCGAGGCCCGCGACCGGCACCTGCGCTCACCGGATGGGCGGCGCACGTACATTGCGTGGCTGCGACGGGCCTGGGACATGGAGCACGCCTTCATCCGCAAGAGCAACATGCCGTTCCTGCACCAAGCCGTGCGCCGCACGCTCACCGACGCCCTCATCACCAGCGTGCACCGCGAGATCATTCTCGACGGGCGCAGTGGCTTCGGCGCGGTGCTGGATGTGTGGGCGGGTGTGCGTGGCGATGACGGGCTGGTGTCAGCGGTGCTCGACGCGCCTGTCGGGGCCGTCCTGACCCGGGCCTCAGTGCACGCGCGACACGCCACGACCGCGTCCTTCTCGCTCTCCACCGCGAGCCGCGTGGTGCCGGTCGGGCAGGAGGCCAGCTTTGGCGGTTCCACGTCCGCGACACTGCGACAGTCCCGTGGTCGCGCGTACGTGAGTGCAGGCAGTGACGGCAGTGGCGGCCCCAGCGGACGTCCGGCTGCTGCAGCGATGGACGCGGCGGCCAAGGCGCGTGGTCACGTCAGCAGCCCAGCACCCACGCCTGTGGAGGCGGCGCTGGCCGTTGGGCAGTTCTTCTGGGCCTTCACCCGCGCTGACTACGACGAGAGCTGCCTGCTCCTCCTCGCCAGCGTCTTTGCGTCGCGGGTCATCGCACAGGCCGCCGTGACCATGCGCACCTACGCGGAGACGCTGGATGCCGTGGCATCGCCTGGTGGTGGTGGTGCTAGTGGTGGTAGTGCTTCTGAGCGTCGCAGTACGGTGCCGTCCCTCCGCTCTGCGACGCCGACCATCGCCACCGCCACCGGCACGCGCCCGTCCTCTGCGCTGCCGACAACAGCCTCCGACACGTCGCGGCCCGGCAACGCGCGCACAGAGGCCGCTGCGGATGCCGCGGTCGAGGATCTTCTCATGGGCTATCAGCGCGCCCGCACCCTGATCGAGGTGGAGATGCGCTCCCACCCGGTGATGCTGAGTGCGCTGCACGACGCCCTGCGCGAGGCCCTCAACCCGCACCGCTGGACCCGCAAAGGTGCCCTGGCGGCGTCGGAGATGCGCGTGCGTGCCATGGCAAACCTGACCAACAACGTCGGCACAGGCGGGGGCGCCTGGCAGCTGCCGAGTGTGCTGCTCAGCAAAGACGCCGGCGCCCGGGCAACGGCCCCGCTCACCGCGCTGTCGCAGGACTTCCCCTTCTCGGCCTCTCTCTGTGTGGCGGAGATGATGGCCAACTACTGCGACCACATCTTGCAACGGCAGTTCAGTGGTCCAGGAGTGAACGCCTCGGTGAGTCCTGAAGTGGAGGCCCACTTCCGTGCCATCGCCAGCCTCGCGTCGCTTCTCGACGACAAGGACGTCTTTCTTGAGCACACGCGCCTGCGACTCGCGCGGCGCCTGCTGGATCTGCCGCGACCGGCCAACCTGCGCGCCGAGCACGTGCTGGTGCAGGCCTTCCAGGGTGTGTTCACGCTGGAGGACGTCTACTCGCTGGAGGCGATGCTGCGCGACGTCTTCAACGGCGAGAACGCCGCGGCGCAGTTTGCGCAGAGCAAGGAGTACGTCGCCTTGGTTGCGAACAACAACAGCAACCCCGCCATCACCAGCAGTGGTGGCGGCACTGCTGCAGCGGCGCGTCTGCGGGTGCGCGTGCTGACGTGCGTTGGCTGGCCTGTGCAGCTGCAGAGCCTTGAGGTGCGGCTGCCACTGCCGCTCCAGCGCGGCGTCAGCGCCTTCGAGGCCTTCTACGCCCGTCGTCACGCCTCACGCCGGGTGCGATGGGCGCACGCGCTGGCCAGCGTCACGCTCCTGGCAGAGCTGCCGCATGGGCAGAAGGAGGTCGTGGCGAACATGTACCAGGCGATTGTGCTGCTCGCCGTGAGTGAGGCGAGCCAGAACATGCGGCCAGCAAGCGTCACCACAGCAGAAGTGGACGGTGGGCTTGAGACCGCCTCGACGCCGCCGTCGTCACCGCGAGAACGCACTCGCCACCCTCTTGGAGAGCGCGCCACCTCCGACATCACCACCTCCGCCGCGATCGAGGACGGTTCATTCGCCTCAGCGCTCTCGTCCCTGCACGCTGCCGTCATTTCGCCTTCCAACGGCCCCCTCAACGCGGAAGCCGATTCGGCGGACCTGATCACGGCGGGCACATCGCCGTCGCGCTACGGTGGGCTGACCGCCATGTCCAGTTGGGCGTCGCCCACGGGTCCGCCTCGCATCTTCCCGGGTGGCGCAACGCACATCTTCACCGAGGACACGTTTGGCTGGATCAGCGGCGCGGAACTGGCGCAGCGCACCGGCCTCACGTTCGCGCAGCTTCGGCCGCACCTTGCCTCCGTCACGCTGCACGGCCCGACGGCTCTGGTGCGGCGCCTACCACCCGCCAGTGTGTCAGGCGGTGCGCGTCCACACAGCGCCGATCCTCCCGAAACCAGCAGCGTTGACGAGGCGCCCCTCACCGCCGCCACGGGCGTGCCTGCCGCACTGACCGCTGCAGCAGGTGACCGTATCGACAGCAGCCACGCACGTGCCTGGACAGACACGCCACCGGTTGCCGCGCACCGTCTGCCACATCCCGGGTCTGCGCAGAACCTCACCGTGAGCATCACCAGCGTCTCGTCCACCGCCTGGTCGCGCGCCGCGCCGCTGCACGAGGACGATCGCTTCACGTTGAATCGCGAGTTCCACCACCCACAGCGTCGCATCCTGCTGCCCGCCCGCCGCAATGGACTGCCTCTTCGCACAGCGGCCTCCGCTGTTGGTGACGGGCCCACAACGAATGCCTCTGTCGACGGCGCCACGTCTGTCCCGACCAGTGATGTCCAGCCGTGGCGGTCAACGACGGCGATGCAGGTGGAGCAGTCCTTGAAGGCCTCCCGTGTGACGCGGATGGATGCGACCCTGGTCCGCATCATGAAGGGTCGCCGTGTGCTGCCCTATGTCGAGCTGGTTGAGCTCGCGACCGAGCAGCTCGCGCCGCAGTTCTTGCCCACCAACAGAGAGTTGAAGGAGCGCTTGACCGCACTGATTGAGCGCGGCTTTCTGCAGCGCAGCGCGACTGCGGAGAATACTCTGCAGTACGTGGCCTAGAGACAGAGACAGAAACGGAGAGCACGTTACTGCTCCTCCGCATGTTTCCTCGTCCGCACACACACACACACACACACACATACATCCTATGCACATATAGACTCTGCTACACGCCGTTCGCAGCGCTGTCATTCTTGATTTCTTTTTTTTTGATTGTATTGTTTGTCTGTTTGAACGTTGGTTTTGTTGTTTTCTATTGGACTGACTTATCTCTCCCTTTTTTCTCGTTCTGTTTGTGTGTTTCTTCATTTCCCTTGTTTTTCTTTTTTCTTGTTTTGGTTCTCTCTTCATGCTTCGGAGTTGTGTTGTCTTGTTGTGTTCTCAACACGCAGGTTCTTGCTCTTCCTATTCTTCAAGGCAAGAAGCACATACGCATGTTCTTGACAGGGCTGGCTTTTCTTGTTCATGTTCTTCCTCCGCCCCGCCCCAACTCTTTCTATCGCCCCTGTCTACATCAGTCAGTTAATCTCCCCGCCCACTCCTCATTCGTCTGTTGAGACTTCCTCACTGCGCGTGTGTGTGTGACACTGTTGCACAGCACTTAAGAATAACGAACATGAACAAAGAAAAAAACGTATCACTCGTCCGCGTGAGTATAGCCAATAGCGCGGCTTCGTCTCCTCGGCGTGTGTGTGTGTGCACGTGTGTGGCTGTGTTCATCTTTCAGCCCAGCCTCCGCACCAGCTGCGGCTGTTTCGTGTACTGACAAGATCCTCCTCCTGGAGTTTGGGGCGGATACGCAATGGCTCATATTGGCCAGTCTGCGAGAGAGCTACTTGTTCGTCCCATTTTGCTTGTTTTCTTTTTTTTTCACCAAAGCATCCACACAAACGCACTCCATTTTTTCTCTCCCGCTTCGTGTTCCTCACTCTCATTCACTCTCTCATGTTGGCACACTCTTCTTCATCATCATCACACAGAAAGCCTGAACGTCGCAGCAAACAAACAAAAAATACGGTGACATTACTTTCGTTATGCTTCGACAAAGTAGGCGGTGTCTGCAGAGGCACTTGCTGCGTGTGCGACGTCAACGCTACCTTCAGTACACCACTTTTCCCTCGGTGCTCACCGCGCTGTCGTTGTCCTGGAGAGGCTGCTGCGGCTGCGGCTCACACTCACCGCGCCGAATTGACCCCGAGTCGATCGTCGTGGAGACGGTGGTGGAGGCGGCATCCCACCACGACACCATTGATGTGCACGTGGTTGGTCCTCACAACACCCACGGTGGTGAAAGCGATGAATCCACGCACGTCTTCTCCACTGTCTCAGCACTGGGGCACTTCCAGGATGTGGAATCCATTGATGCGTTTGCACGCGGGCGCGTGGCAAACTATGCCCGTCGCATGGGCCAGCAGCCCGCCCAGCTTTACGCCACGCGCACGCTCGGGCCCGACGAGCGCGAGAGCTTCCTCGGCGGGGCGACCTCGACCGTCACGGGCGAGGTGTTCCTGGCGCAGATGCGCGTGCCCTTGCCGGCCCCACACGGTTCCTACCTCGCCGAAGGACTCGCCGAGACGGCCAAGGACGCCGAGCTGCTGGCCGCGATGCACGCGGAGCAGGTCTGTGATGCGTTGGGTGTGCCGCTTTACGCGCTGCCGTCGATGCAGCGCAAACACGCTGAGGCAGTGCGACGCAGGGGTCGTTATGCGCCGCTGCCCGGTGATCCCGTGCGTCCTGAGGGGACCGCCGTACCACCACCGCTGCGCATGATTGCCTTTGCGGGTGCTGTTGCGGCGGCGGCGGCGGCGGCTACTGAAGCGCGTGGTGCCGACTCGCATCACCACCACTCTGTGCCCCCAGTGTCTGGTCACGGCGGCCATCATCATCATCACAACAGCCGACTGTCTGGGCATCGGTTCACGGTGTTGGAGGCAGAGCTTGTCGGTCATGCTGCGGCGTTTCCCACCAAAGCATCATCCTCGTCCTCAATCTCGCAGGCGCCACGGCGCGGCCTGCAGCGTGTGTCGGAAATCAGGTCCACCGCCGCCACCACCATGACACCCATCCCGTGCGCAGAGACGCAGTCGAACGATGACGTGACTCAGACAGCATCATCGTCATCATCGTGGAAGTACACGGACGTGGCGTGGTATCCCTGGCTGCACACCCGTACACCGCAGGAGGTGCTTGCCGAGGAGGGCGAGGACGACCTGCCACCCGATGAGCTGTTCGCCATGGTGGATGGCCTTGGCCACACGCCGGCTGCGTCCTCGTCTGTGCAGACGCGCAGCAGCGGTCGTCCACGGCCGTCACTCGCGTCCATGGCCCGTGCGCTGCAGTTCGATCCGACGGAGGGCGGCCTCTGGCAGATGGTTCAGACACTCGCCACGCGGTGCTCACCGACGCCGGAGGACGCGCTGGTGCTGCCCTACGTCTACGACGGCAGCCACGCTCTGGCGCGCATGCGCGACCACTATCACCAGCACAACGCGTCCCTCGACGACCATCTCTCCATCACACACGTGCCTGTCCCGCGGCACTCGGCGCGCATGTACGTCGCCGAGCTGCGACTCATCAACGTCCACGCCAGCGTCACGGCCAAGGGCAAGGCGCAGACCAAGGAGGTCGCGCTGAACCTGGCCGCCATGCACGCTGAGCTGCTCCTCGATGCGATGGGTCACCCGCTGTTTCCACGTGACCCCGTCCGTCAGCGGCGCCACGCGGCAGCTGTCAAGCGGTATGGCCGCTGGGCGTGCGGCGACGACGACGAAGAAGTCGCTCAGGTCACTCAGGACAGCGCTGTCTCCACGCCAAGACCCGCTTCGACCGGTGCGGTGTCTGTGTCTGGGCTCGCGGGCGACGCGCTGCCGACACCACTGAAGCAGCAAATCGGCGGAGACGATGTTTGGCTCAGTCTGGTCCGGCCGCATGAAAGCCGCCACGCCCGCAGCGAAGGCGAGCGCATTGTCGCGCTGCACAACGTTCTCAATCACCACTACAGCGACGCGCTGGAAGTCAATCTCCCCCTCGATGACCACCTCGAGCAGGCGCCCGCGATTCTGCGGCAGTGGCAGCTGAACATGGCCCAGAGTGCGTACCCCGAGCTGTACGTCCTGACGCGGCTTGGCGACGCCTACCGAGCCACCACGCTGACGCCCGTGCCGCGCTGCTACGGCGTGCGTGGTGGGAACGCGATTGGCAAGACCATGGCGCAGGCCGTGCAGCTCTGTGCACTCCACGCTCTCGACACGCTCTGCGCGCTGGGCATCCCCATCTACAAGGATCCGGTCGAGCAGCGCGCGTACATGCAGTGGCGCCGTGAACACGGGTTCGTGACAGCCGATCGCATGCGTGGGCTGCGGCGGCCTGCTTTTGTGGTGCCGCTCAAGCATTCCGTGCTGGCGGTCGACGCCGCGGATGGGGAAGATAACCCAACGGACGCTCACACCACCACCACGCGTGCAGACTCGACTGTGCCGCTGTTCGTGACAGACGCGTTGAGCACGGTGCCGGGCACCGCCCTGCCGCATCGCCGCCCGTACTTGCCAAGCTACATCGCGGAGGGCAGCGCGGTGCGCATGCCGCCGCGTATCGCCGACACGCTGCTGGTCCTGCAGCTTGACATCCCCGAACACTTCAACGTCTTTGGGTTCCACGAGCCGAACGAGACACTTCGGGTCGAGATGGGGAATGCCGCGCGGGTGTGCGTGCACAACTACATTCAGCACCAGCACGCCGCCTACACGTCCGCGCTACGACAACACCATCAAGAACACGGTGAGCCAAAGAGCCGTGCGTGTGGTGCCGTCGCAGACGCACAAGCCCCTGAAGAAGCCACTTTGTGGTGGCGACAGTGGCTCGCCGCACCGCCGCTGCTGTTGCCACACGTGTTCATCACGGGCTACACGAAGCAGGTGAGCGTGTACAACTTTGCCTACATGCGTCTGCCTCTTCCGCTTTCCCAAACGACGCTCAAGGCAGTGGTATCCACAGACGCACCGGCACAAGCTCCGCCGTCGCTTCTCGCACTGGGCCTGGCACTCAAAAAGAAGGACGCTGAGCGGATGTGCTACCTCCACGCCGCGGCGATGCTCCAGGCACTAACCGGTGAAGATGTTATTCAGCGGTATCCAGTGGGTCTGCCACGCCAAGGCGGCATCACATCCTACACCGCGCATCTGCAGCCGCACATCACGTCATTTGATACTCCGCTGAAAGAGAAGGACACGGCCGAAGCCACCACAGGTGACGTGGATTACTGTAGGCCATTGATGTACGCCACAATGAAGACCTTTTTAGGCAGTGGTAAGTACTACACACCGCGCAGAAGCCCGCATTCTGATTCCGCAGTCAGTGCATCCTCGTTCACTGACGTGTGATCCGCGCGCAGTCGGCTGCGTGTGTGTCCCGATCTTGTTTCTTTGTTGTTGTTGTTGCTTTTGCGTGTGTGTTGGTTTTTTTCTGTTTTGTCACATCACATTATCCACATTCTCTTTCTTCCCCCCATTCACAGACTCCCAGACTACAGACACGTCGTCAGCATAGCCATCGCCACAAACACGTCACATCATGCCAAATAACACTGTGGCGCCTTTTCTCCGCTCACTGTTCCACTGGATCGCTTCAGAATTCAAAATTGGTCCCCAGCGAAGAGGGCGTGTCCATTTCTTGTTGCGTGTTCGTTTCCTCATCCCATCCACAACACCAACTGAATGTCCAGATTGGATTGACTTTGGTGAGTCATCGCCATCTTCTTGTCACATACACGCACACACATGTGCTCCTCCTCCTCCCTTTCTCTGTCTTCTTCACTTGTTATATCTGTGCTCACGTGATTGACCGCTGGACTAGTCAAAAATCGCAGAGCGGCACGAAGACAACGCTGCAAAAGACCAGCATCGTCAGCGAGCAACCATGACTGACAGCCACCATCTCACCTGCACCCGCCACCTCGGCGGCACCATCCACGAGGGCTCCGCAATATCCGGCTCACACTACGCCAGCCACTCCTTCCGCAAGCCGCACACGACCTGCTGGATGGAGCTCGCTGTGTTCGCAAAGTTCCCGACTGTGCCCTCGCTCTCCGGCACGATGGTGCAGAGCCGGCAAGATCTCCTCGCCTCCACGAGCGGTGCGGGCCACACTGTCTGCCCAAACATTCTCCTGCAATTCGAGCTTTTCGATGACGAGTCGCCCAAGACGTGCGGCAACTTTCGCCGGCTCTGCGCGGGCCAAAGCAGCACGCGTCAGGGGCAGACCTACTGCTTTCAAGGCCTCACCCCAAGTTATCGCGGCACGTATCTCCACAAGATCATTCCCAAGTTTTGCGTGCAGGGCGGTGACCTGACGATGCGTGTGGACGGTGGTGCGAACCACTTCAGCAGCGCCGGTCGCGGCTGGTTCGACGACGAGAACAAGAAGCGACGCCACAACGAGGTCGGCCTGCTGTCCATGGCGAACAACGGCCCGAACAGCAATGGCTCCCAGTTTTTCATCACCACCACGGCGACGGAGGAGCGTGCCTTCAACGGCCGTCACGTCTGCTTTGGGCGTGTCGTCGAGGGACTCGACGCGTTTGTGCGCGAGGTCGCGCCGTACGGCACCGTCGAGGGCTACCCAGCCCGCTACGCCGTCGTTATCGACTGCGGCGACGGGCCCGCGCCTGCTCTCGACCTCACAATGACAGCCGCTGAAGGCACCGCGGCCGTGAACACGACCACGACGACGACGACGACGCAGGCCGAGACGTCCGCGCCTGTGGCTGTCGAGGACGACGAGGCGCGCCCGCCACCAACGCCGACAGCCGCGCCGGACGAGAGCGACGGCGAGGATGGCGCAGACGGTGAGCGTCCTGATGCCCTGAAGAGCTCGATGAAGCCGGCGGACGCACCCAAGTCGGAGAAGCATGTAAGATATCAAGATGTGGAGGTAGCCTGAGCCCCGCAGCCGCAAAGATGAATGGAAAGCGGGAGTGAGTGGGTGAGTGAGGGCGTCAACTCACACCACAACAACAACGAACAAAAAAAAGCACCAATCAAAGCGTTCCGGAGTTTCCATGTTCAATACCATTTGGCTCCTTTGTTTCGCTCACTCGCTCACTTGCCTGTTGTTGTTGTTTGTCTTGTCCTCGATGTGTCACCTTTCCATCACAACAAAAACTAAGAGAAAACGAAGAAAAGACAGTCATGTGCACATGTGCTTGACTCAAACGCATGCTCCTTGTTCGTGTGTGCGGCTTGTGCAGAGCGGTGTTTGGTCTGACAGCCTACCGAATCCAGAAAAGTGAAGATGGCGAGGGTGTGTGTGTGCGTGCGTGATGACGCCACTCTGCTTTTTTTCTGATATGCTGCAGGGTGGAGCGATAAGCTCTGCAAGGCCACACACACACGCACACACACCAGTTGCTGGTAGTTTCCCGCCTTCGTTGGCCCATCCATTCACTATCCTCTCACCCTTTTGTAGTTCCTTCTTACACATCGACCAGCAGTATACACTTGCTCTTTCATTTGTCTTTTTTGTGTTGCTTCTTCTTCTCCTTACGTGCCTTTTTTTTTCTCTTTCATTCGCTCACTAGACTGGATACACCTGCAACAGTGAATCCGCAGACACAAGCGCACGCATTATTTTTTTTAGGAGTGTGTGCACTGATTGACCGTCATCATCGCATGCCTTCCCTGAGCAGCCTGTCAACACGATGAATCAGGGCTCCACAAGCACGCTTGCCGCGTCAGCCAAGTACGATGATCAGGGCTTCTTTTTCTCTCTCCTATTAGGACTTGGCTTGACGCTGGTCTTCGGCCCGTTTGTCTTGTATCTCTCCTCGACGAACACGTTGTGGCTCAAGAGACTCTATCGACCAAACCACACCATCGAACCGCCGCCAGCACCGTCTCAGCCATCCGCCACGGCGCCGACCAGCCCGCAGGGCATGAGTGGCTCTGGGGGCTACAGCTCCGCCAGTGGGCCACCGTCTCCCCGATCACCGCGCTCACCGCGCGGTCGTTTTGATGATTGGAGTGGCGCAGGCACGCCGTCCGGTGCGGCCCCCGTGGTGCGTAGTAGTCACGGTCGCCGTAAGCGTCTGGGTATCAGCTTGCCGTATACCTCGTCCTTCTACCAGTTCCCCAGCTGGCGCGACTGGTGCTCCGTCGAGGAGTCCGTGCCGCACCTGGAGAGCGCGCTGTCTGAGCTGAGCGTGGTGAGTGGTGGTGGTGCCCCTCCGGCGCCCTCTCCATCCGCCTCCGCTTCTGCCCCATCTGCCGGCGTCTCCAACGCACACGCGCAGCAGGACGTTGCGCCAATACCTCTCGACAGCGGATCCTTCCTGTCGCCCGGCTCAATCGACTTCCGGCAGGTCGCAGGCAGCCAAGTCTTCGCCAGGCTGATCCAGACCTCCAGCAGCGCTGTCATTCCAGAGGGCGAGACGAGTGGTGTTCAGCCACACACACAACCACACTCACAGCCGCCAGTGCCGACTCCTCCACAAGACGAGCGCACGCCACTGAGCGACCGAGGCCAGGCAAAGAGCGCCTTCGCCGCCTCTGGCACCGCAGCGAGCACCACAGTGGTCAACGCAGTGGACGGTCGCACGTCTCCCAACCGCGTCAGCTACGGCACCGTGCCACCCGGCTCGCCGGCCGCGCCAGACCAGGCCAGCGCGTGCCTGCCACGCACACCGCTCGATCCGCAGGTCGCGCTCTACATCTTCACGCTCAAGTACTTTGTGAGCTTCCTGGTGGTCGGCTGCTGCTTCGTGAGCTGGATCTGCTGGATCGCGAGTAGCGATGACGCGGTTGAGTGGATGCTGCTGCGCAACGACCCGTACCGTTGTGGCAAGCAAGGCACGAATGAAACGGGCTGTTTGCTTCTGCAGCCGTATTGCTCGTTCCTCGGCTCCGACATCGGCTGCACCGCCGTGCCGTTGCCTGGCATCTACGATCTCACCGTGAAGAACATCCGGCCTCGCAGCAACCTCTGGTGGTGGGTCGGACTGCTGAACATCGGCTTCGTCGCCTCCTTCATCGTCATCACACTCTACTTTATGCAGAGTGCGGACGTCTACATTACAAAGGTCATGAAGATGCAGATGCAGCGTGCGCTGGGCTACCGTGTCGCCTGTGTGTGTGGTCTTGGGGAGCAGAAGAAGCGCAATCGTCGCAAGTTTGAGAAGCTCTACCTCAGCGCGGACGCCTACTTCCCCTCGCCGTCATCCACAACTGCAGCAGCAGAGGGCGGTGCCAACGTGACGATGCACACCACGCCGCTCGCGACAACCACCGTCGCCAAGACCGCCACGACGTCCGCGTCAAGGCGTAAGTCCGTCGCCGAGTCCATTCAAGAGAACGTCTACCGGCGGCTGTACTGCCCCAGCATGAGCTGCCTCTTCTCCATCGCTCGCGTGCACGTGTACGAGACGACGATTGAGCAGCTCGTGTTCGCCAAACCTGGCCGCGTCAAGGCGATTCTCTTCACCCGCAAGGCCCCTGAAAACATGTACCCGGCGATCGGCGCCGCGGAGGAGGCCATCTCCAACCTGCAAGAAGCCATCGCCCAGCAGAACGCACTGACGCGGCAGAAGCGCTACCATCAACGGACACGCTCGCAAGGCGCGGGCTCTGAGAGCAACAACAACAACAGCAACGGTGGTGGTGCGGTGGTCGTCGTGAACGTCTCTGGCTCACACGGTGACAACGGCGTGCCTGCCTCTGGCCCAGTGCTCTATCAGTACATTGGCTGCTGCTCCAAGGTCTCCGCTGTCCCCTATCGCGAGGCCGAATTCCGCGAGTGGGGCACGCACCTGGACGCACTTCTGGAGCAAGTGCCCAAGCAGCCCGCCACCGGGGCTGTCTTTATCGAGTTCAGGACGAGTCGCAGCGCGTTTGAGTTCGTCAACATGTTCGAGACACGCTACGGTGGTGTCTCGTCCCGCGCGAACGCACTCATCGCCGGTCCACCAGGCCACATCATCGAGTCGAACCTGAATGTGGACAAGTTCATTCTTGCCCTGCGCTTCGTTCTTCTGCTGGCCTTGTACGTTGCACTCCTCTTGACCTGGTCGATCCCTGTTGGTTTTCTCGGCTCGCTGGACAACATCGCGCTCGTGCTGGGGCCTGCATTTCGTGATTGGTTGTACGACGACGTCCCCGTGAAGCTCCGCTCGCTGGCTGTCGCCTACCTGCCCGTCATTGTGCTCGCTCTCTTCAACCTGCTGCTGCCCTTCCTGATTCGCTTCATCGTGATTGCGATGGGCGCGGTGAACAAGTCCGAGTGCGATGGGGGCCACCTCTATCTCCAGTACGTGTTCATGGTGCTGACAGCCGTGGTGTTTCAGGCAGCGCTGCAGGGTAGTTTGGCAGAAATTCCCAACCTCGTTGACAACATGGGCACGGAGCAGATTGTGAACCTGCTCGTCTCGTGTGTGACGCCACAGTCGGGTTACTGGTACGCTAAGGTCATCATGTCCACGGCGCTTTCCACGTGGATGAACCTGATCGACCCCATCGCCATCATCAACGCCATTCTGTTCCGCAATCGCGCTCGCGTGCAGCGTCGTTACGACGCCATTTTTCGGCCCACGGAGTTCCAGTACCCGCAACTCTACAGCTTCGATATCATGGTGTTGTCGATCGGTGTGCTGTTCCACATGACGGCCCCACTGCTCGTACCGTTCGTGGCGCTCTACTTCATTGTTCGTTACGTGACGCAGCGTGCTAAGCTGTACGATCGCTATCGCCCGTCATTCGCCGCGCCGCAGGACTGCACGGACTTTGGCGTGTCTGCGCAGGTCATGCGCGCCGTGATCACACTGCTCTGCTTCGCTGAAATGTGCGGCCTCTTTGTGATGAGTCTCAAGAAGCACACGGGTGGCATGATCCTGTGCTCGATGACGCTCGGCGCGTCGCTGGTGCTGGCGGTTTACGTTTACGTGCAGACGCGGACGTGGATTACGACACTGGGTAATGCTCGCCGCTTTTTTCCGGACGACGTCTACCGCCCTCCCGTTGCAGCTGGCGAAGAAGGAGCCGACCAGCGCGAGACCCACCTCATGGGCCGTCCCATCGCATCCCCGTCACAAGAGCGCGAGCCCAGTGACAACAACAACAACAACAACCTCAACAGCAGTGGGGATGCCGAGATGGTCTCGGAAGAGGACGCGCGCTGCGAGACAGACAGCAACGGCAGCAGCCTGCGCACCTTCAGCGATGTCAGCCCGGGTCCCGAGAGCCCACGGACGCGGAACCCGTCACCGGACATGGATGGTGACTGGCCCCGCTCCGTGCGCAGTGCGATCGGGACAGCCGGTGCTGGTGGCGCTGCGGGTGGGTCAACGCCTGGCGGGGCTGCTGCTACTGCTGCTGCTGGTGGTAGTGGTAGTGGTGGTGGTAGTGGGGCTGATGAACGTGCCGCAGTGGCGCGCAGCCGTCGTCTGCAGCTTCATCGCCAGCAGCAAGAGCAGCAGCTCCTGCGTGAGGAAGACGTCATGGACGAGTACGAGAATCTCCGCGTGCTGCCCTCCATCAGCGGGCGCAGCACCAACCCGTACATGGGCCACTTGCTGCCGCGCAAGGCGGGTCTTCGGCACCTGTATCAGCCCAAGCACCAACGCCTGGCGATTATCGACGTCGAGAAGGAGATCAGCGCGATGATGGAGACCGAGTTCGTCGTGGAGCGGTACTGGGACCGGGGGATGACCTGGTTTGAGGCCGACGCCGCGGTGCAGCGGGCGGCTGCGGCCGGCTCACCAGTCACGATGGCGGGCACGCCCCACACAACCACACGAGCGACAAACATAACCACCACAATCGTTCCCATCACCGCCTCACGATCGCGCGCGCGGTGTGTGGGGCCGCGTTTGGACGGGGACAGTAGCGCTTCCGCCGGCTCTTCGCGCTCGGCGACGCCCGTTTCATCCGCGCCGAGCGTGTCCGTCACGCGGGCGATGCGTGCGCAGGAAGGACGGCGCGCCAGTCCGGAGTCCGCGGATGCCGAGCTGCCCACCCCTGAAGACAGCAACCCCAAAGAGAAGAAGGACGACGCGTCCCACGACGAGCTGTAAATGAGCCCAAACGACAACGAAAAAGGGAGCGTGAGATGGCATGAGGCCAGGCTCAGTTGTCCAGACACTGTTTTAGGGTGGGTGTGTTTCTTTCTTTTTTTTTTCTTGCTTCTTCTCTTCTTGTGGCTGCCGTGACGGCTTGTTGAAAAGCATGTTTTGTTTGCTTTTAAAACAAAAGTCAATGCATGATGAGCTGTAGCATCGCACTGCAACGCGCGACACCTGTGTGTGTGTGCATTCCCTCTGCGATGCAGTGCTGCTTTTTCAGAACACCGACGACACGACACGATTTGCGAGGAGGTCGTATCGGACGTGCAAGAAAGCGAACAGCAACAAAAAAAAAAAGGTGTGCCCTCTATCTCTCTTTTCTCTACTGTCGTAGACAACTTTGGTGCGCCTCCGTTCTCGGTTTTGCCACACTTTTGGTTCCCAACCTCATCCCTCACTCACTCACTCTCTCCTCTATTGCACTCCTCTTTCTGTGCTGAACCAATCCAGAGTCTGTGACGACGAAATAGCGTTTGTTTGTAGTGGAAGAAAGAGAAGTCGAGAGCGTATCACCCACGCACACACTTGTGTATCTCCTGCCTCCTTTCTTTTTTACTTCTGGCCTCTTTAGCGAAAAATAAAAAAATACTCACAAAGAGAAGGAAAGCTTTTTCTTTCTTTTTTTTTGTCGCGGCGATCATGTCTGTTATCTCTGCTGGCATCGTCAACCGGGAAGGGCGGCTCCTGATGGCACGCCAGTTCGTGAGTATCTCCCGTGTGCGCGTGGAAGGCTTTCTCTCCGCCTTTCCCCGTCTGCTGGAGGCGTCGACAAATAAGCAGGCAACCTTCCTGGATGCGGGTTCGGTGCGGTATGTCTTTGAGCCTCTCGAGGATCTCTACCTTGTGCTCGTCACGGAAGGCAACAGCAACATCGTCGAGGATCTTGCCACACTGCATCTGCTTGGGCGGCTCGTGCGTGAGTACCTGCCGGACGGCGTGACGGATAAGAGCGTGGAGGCCCACACCTTCGATCTCTTCTTCGCCTTCGACGAGGTGGTAGTGGTTGGCAAGCGTGAGGCACAGACGGTGGAGCAGGTCCACGTGTACTTGGAGATGGACTCGCATGAAGAGCGCGTCGCGATCGAGGCGAAGAAGCAACAGCTTGCCAACGCCAAGCGCATCACCGCCGAGCGCGCCAAGGAGATGCAGGAGCGTCGTCGCGCTGGCATGCTCGGTGGTGGCGGTGGCGGTTCCTACGGTGGCATCGGGTCGGATGACGTCGGCAACGGAGGCTACGACTCCCCTGGTGGCATGTACAGCGGCGGTGGTGGTGGTGGCGGTGGTATGGGGATGGGCATGGGCATGCCGCCCGTGGCCGCACAGCCCACGGCGCCGTCCACCTACTCCGCCCCGGAGGCCCCGCGCAGTGGTATGAGTCTCGGCAAGGCGCGCAAGGCAGACCTCACGAGCAAGGTGCAGCGTGAGATGGGCATCACGGCCACAACGCCGGCGCAGTCGACTGCCGCGACGCCAGCTCCTGCTGCTGCCGCTGCTGCTGGTGCTGCTGCATCCTCCTCTTCGGTCGCGCATGAAGCCATTCACGTCGTGGTGGAGGAGAAGTACTCCGTGATGCTCAGCCGTGATGGTGAGGTGGCTGCGCAGGACATCAAGGGTGAGCTCACCCTCATTGTCAACGACCCGCAGCAGCGACGCGTGAAACTGCTCCTGCAGCCTGTCGGCTCGGGCTTCAGCTTCAAGGCGCACACCAAGATCAACAAGGCCCTCTTCGCCAGCGATCACGTGCTGACCATGGCCGATGGCAACCCGTTCCCCCTTCAGCAGCCGGTGACGATTCTTCGCTGGCGCATGGAGCATCAGCCGCAGCACGGCAGCGCGGCCGTTAGCCCTCCCATCAGCTTCTCGTGCTGGCCAGAGACGGGCAGCATCACCGTCGAGTACGAGGTGACCAACCCCAACGCCCCACCGCTCGTGAACGTGCAGGTGGCTATCCCGCTCAACGGGGCCACAGCGGACCAGCTGAACGCGTCGGTGGGATCGAGCGCTGTGCAGGGCGAGTACGTGCTCTGGACCATTCCCGTCGTCAACGCGCAGACGCACAACAACGGAAACATTGAAATCACCCTCGCAGACGCCAACGTCGACGGTGCCTTCTTCCCGATTCAAGTTGCGTTTGTCGCGCCAACGTGCTTCGGCGGTGTCGTGGTGAAGGAGGTCACATCGGCCGATACGGGGCTGCCAGCGCGCTTTAGCCAGGAAACGCGCCTCGTGACCGAAAACTTCCAGATTCAGTAAAGCGAGTCAGTGCGTGAGAAACAGCAAGAGAGAGAGCGAGAGAGACGAGGTTGGTCTGAACCCCTCACCGCCATGTTTCTTGTCTCTCTATCTTTTCATTACCTTCGTTTCGCAGCTGCTGGGGGTTTTTTGCTTGAGTTTAGTTCCCGAGGATGGTATGTGTTTGTCTGTGCTTTGGTTTGTTTCTGAGTTTTGTTTTCTTTTTTTTTTTTGGCGGATGATTCGGAGCAACGTCATCCCTTTTTTGCGGTGTGTGGTTTGTGCCTCCGCCTTTCCTCTGTTCTCCACATCTGCATGTGTGTGTCTGTATTTCCCTTCCTCCACAAAACAATAACAAATAGTAGAAGAACGGACGTGAGTGATGCGGTGTGCTGAGTGGATGGCTCGATGTACGTCTGTGTTTTTGTTCGTTCTTTGGGCTCAGTCATCAGTTTTGCACAAATACTAGAATTCTTGTGTGGTGGCAAACGCCACATTGGGTCATTAAGACGCACAGGCCCCGCTGAGTGCGTGTCTGTCGATTTGGTAAGAGCCTGTTTCTACTTGCCGTCGATCGTGTCACGCACTCAGTTTTTTTTTGTCTGTGTGGGTGTGTTCGTCGTGGCGTTTGTTCATTCCATGTCTGTTCGTCTTCTGACGCATGGCCTGCCCATTTTGCACATCAATGGTGGCCTCTCTTCCACTCCCCCACACACATATTCACACGCTCCCTTTCTCTCTCTCTCTCAATCTATTGGTCTTTCGCTCTTCCTCTTCACCTGTTGTGTTTGAACTCAAAACACCGAATCCTCTCCCTTCTCTTTTCATTTGTGCAGCTTAATTTCCCAAAGTCAAGACAAGATGGGTCGCTTCAAGCCTCTCGCCGTCAAGAAGAAGTACGCGAAGAAGATGAACCAGAACAAGCCGGTTCCCTACTGGATTCGCATGCGTACTGGCAACCGCATCAAGTGGAACGAGAAGCGCCGCCACTGGCGCCGCACGAAGCTCAACTTCTAAGCGGCTGCTTTGCATTGGTTTACCACACGTTTTTTTCTGGTTGCTCTCTCTCCTCCTCCGATGAGTAATGGAAAAAGAAGAGAAGGCAGGGCTGAGTGTGGAGAACTTTCTGTTCTCAGAAGCGCGCTCAACAGGGAACTACTTGCAGAGTCGTCTCCCTCCTTCCCCCTTCTCGACTTCCCTTTCCCAAATGACGAGGAGGAGAGGCAAAAAAAAAAAAGCAGCGTAAACTGGGTTTTAAGCACTGTGTGTTGGCGACAACACTGTTTCTTTCATGATTTCTAGTTTCCATACTTAACAAAAAAAAGAAGTACCCATCACAACAACAACAAGACGTCTGTGCGGGAGCTATTCCCTTCATCAAGGCATCTTTTCGTCAGCAAATGGCCGTCGCGCGTCTTTCACTCAGCGTCGGCTCTTTCAGGATCGCCATCATCCTTCCTTGATCTTGTCGGTCATTGCTGTCTTCGGAAGAACGGCGCGGCTGGATGCGGTGTGAAGCCCGTTCTCCTCGTTCGTTGTTGCGTCGCCTAGCCATCGTGGCGCGAGCAGCGATAGATTGCCCGCATGAGTATTCCAATAGACCCTTATCAACCACCTTTTTTCGCCCATCCTCTCTCTCTCTCCTGTATTGTTTTTGCTCCCTGTTTCGCTTTCCATCTGGTCAGATATCTCTCCCTATCTCCCCCCCACACACACACACAGACACACACTTTAACCATGTCTCATGTCCGTGCTGATGTGCGTGCCGATATCGCTGCGTCGCGTGCGGCGACCATGCGTGGTACCCTCCTGGAGCTTGTACGCATGCAGGCCGCTCAGCAGGAAGAGCTGGCCACGCAGCGGTACGTTCTGCACGAACTCAGCAGTGTGTTGGCCCAGCTCCTCCACTGCTGGAACCACAACACGCGCAAGACACTGGGCTACCGCTCACTGGAAGAGCTCCTGCGCCTACAGAGCGAGCTCCGTCACTGTGGAGTGGCTCCGAAGAAGTGTCACGACGGGAAAACAGGTGACACCTCCGCACCAGGCGCCGCTTCCGACGCCCCTTGCTCGCACACAGATAATCATCTGGCCGACCTCGCGGAGATCGAAACACTCGTGGAAGAGCGTGTGCTCGACGCGGATGGCCTGCCAGTGGATCACCCGCTTGTCTTCGGTTCCCTGTCTGTGTGGGGGCTCGCGCAGCTCCTGCCCGTGCTGCAGCGGTGGGTGCACTGGGTGAGTGAGCGGGTGCCGGCACTGCTCTCGCTGTGTGGCGGTGACGCGGTGCCGGACGTTGTCGCGGAGCCACTTCCGTGCTGTCTGGGTAAGCCGCCGCTAAGTCCGCACGCCGCCTTGCGTGCTGTGTGTGCTGGTTTCGCGCACGTGCTCGACTACTGGCGACTTGCGTGCTCGACACCATCATCATCATCAGCATCTCCCCTCCTCGCGCAGCTCCTTGTGCGGGGCCCCGGTGCCTGTGTGGAAGATCCCCGCCTCCCTGGTGTGGATCTGCGATCACTGCGCGCGGGCATGCGCTTCCTGCTGGTGGACATGGAAGAGATCCGAGATGTGTTCGACAGCGCGGCAGTGGGACGTCGTCTTTCAGGCACCGGTGCGGTGACCGCGGGCCAATTCGCGGACTTGGCGGTGGCAACGCACAAAGCCATTCGCCGCATTCGAAAGACCGTGCCGGGCCTCTGACAGTGACTGTCACTCCCATCCTTTGTTCTTTTTTCTCTTCTCTCCAGATCCGCTCTCCTTTTTTTTATCTGCTATAGATTTCAACTCACCCTAGACAAGCAACAAAAACAAACCCTGCCACGTCGTCTCTCAAGCTCACGCTCTCCATTCCGAGCCTTTCTGCGTTTCTATACTGTAAATAGTCCTCTCTCTTTTCCTCTATCATTCCATCATGTTCTCATCCACTTTCGTTCATCTCTCTCTTTTTTGCTCCAAACTCAAAGAACTCAAGCTACACACACATCAACTCCATTAGCCTTCCTCAACCCGTTTTTGCTGTTGTTTTTCTTTGTCGTACCTCTCTCGCTCTCTCTCTCTTTGCTTTCTATTCACCTCTTCTTTTTTTTTCTTTTTAGTTCAAACTTTCCATTTGACCCATTGCCCTGTCATCATGGTGTATCTCCTCATTGACGGAGACTACCTCCTTTCTGGCTTCAAGCCCACATCGGACGAGGTTGTCAAGACGGCTGTCGAAGCACTGCAGCAAGCCGTAGAGCAGCAGTTGCTTCAGCCCCGCAGCGGTGGTGGCGCCGCCCCACCGTCCTACGCCGCACAGATCCAGATTCGCGTTGCGTTCTTCTCCGCGGCGCTGCTGGGCTCGCTACCGGAGAGCCAGCACCAGTCCGTCGTCTCGACGCTGCGTCGCCTGCGGTTTCAGGTGGTCTCGCTCGAGAGCATTCGCGGTCGCGTCGGGTCGCCGGTGGATGGCGCGCTGTGCACCAAGATTGTCGCCCTTGGCTCGATGCCGTCGGCAGACCCTCCAGCCTTCTGCCTCGTCGCCCCCACCGCGTACACCGCCTCGGCGCTGGACGTCGTGACGAGCAAGGGCTGCGACGTCACGTTCGTGGTGTACAAGGGTGACGAGGTCGCGGAGCCCCTGCTCGGTTACATCAGCCCGTCCTTCGGCGGCGGGGTGGCGACGATGGCCAAGTCCGAGGGCGTCGCCTACGTGCAGAACACGGAGGCCGCCGCGTCCGCCCTGGCAGTGTTGCAGCAGGAGGGCAAGGACCTTCCCATTTCCGTCGTGTCAGAGCTGAAGCGGTTGCAGAACACGTTGCTCGACAATCCCGGGCGCGCGTCATCGGGTGCGTCGACGACGGGTCGGCCGTCGTCGGCGCTCATCATGGAGAGCACACGCCGTCGCAAGGAGGAGCAGGCGCTCTTCCAGCCGCCGCCACCGATCCAGAACTGCCCGAACCCGTTCGAGGACCTCCAGATGAACGGAGGCAGTCGCCGCAACAGCACCAACACCGACAACGACAACAACAACAACAACAACAACAAGGAGTCGTCGGCGCCGGGTGTGTTGCAGCAAGAGTCAACCGCCGAGTACCCAGAGTCGCGGATGCTCTTTGGTGTGCGGACGGAGGTCTCCGTCGAGACGTCGCCGCCGTCGGTTGTGCGCGTGGCGAAGAAACCCGACGGCCCCCCGCCTCCGCTGCCCGCCACCTCCGTCGTGCCCAAGCTCCCGCCGGCGGTGTTGAATCAGGTGCCGCAGGGGATCTCCACACACGTGCCGAGCGGGTGGGCGATGCTCTACGACGCCGACAGGCACCGCTACTACTACGCCTGCACCGAGTCGAACGGCACGACGCGCAGCACATGGGAGCACCCCCTTGGGCACGCCTACAGCGACGAAGTCGAAGACGCCGCCGAGGCGTGGTGGGTGGCGAAGCGGCAGGAGAGCGAGGATCAGGCCCTCGCGGCGGCCGGCGCGACCGAGGCGCTGCCGCAAGGCTGGGAGGAGCGCATTCAGGAGGAGACGGGCCGCAAGTACTACGTCAATCACAACACGCAGGAGACGACCTGGGTGCCGCCGACCCGCCAGAACGCTGCTGCTGGTGGTGAGCCCGCGTCATCCGTGGCGAGCTCCGCAGGGCGCCGCACGTCTGCGCCGGCCTCGGCCACCAAACCCGCTCCCAGCACCACCCCCAGTAGTGCCACCAAGAAGAGCAGCATCGACACAGCTCCGTTGCCTGAAGGGTGGGAAGAGAAGACCGACCCACGCAACGGCCGCACCTACTATGTCAACCACGCCAAGCGCGAGACAACGTGGGAGCGCCCACGCCCTGCAGAGGCTGCCGCGACCCAAGCCCAGACACCTACGCCCAGCGCGCCCAGTGCCAAGCAGAGCACGACAAGCACCACCGCCACCGGCGGCGATGAGTGGGAATCTCGCATCGACCCACGCAACGGCCGCACGTACTACGTCAACCACCGCACCCGAGAAACCTCCTGGACGAAGCCGACCGCGGCCCCTGCGACGGAAGAGGAGTGGGAGGCCAAGGTGGACCCGAAAACGGGTCGCACGTTCTACGTCAACCACGCCACACAATGGACGTCCTGGACAATCCCAACCCTCGCCCCGGCCAAGGCACAGACACCACCGGCGAGTGTGACGAGCAGTCAGAACAGTGGGCCCAACAATGGTGGTGGCGCGCTCAGCTACCCATGGGAGGAGCGTACGGACCCGACAAGCGGCAGGGCGTACTACGTCAACCACGCCACCAAGCAAACCACGTGGACACGCCCGCGGTAACTGAAGGTATACGTGTCTCTCCCCCTTGACATCTTTTCTTTTTCCTTGCTTTTATGTTCTCTCGGCTTCAAAAACTTGCTTGATCGCATCATCGTCATCATCGTGTTACCTTCCTCTCTTTGTTTTTCCCCTGATTGTGCACACACACGGAGATGTGTGTCTGATTTTATCTGGACCAAAAGCCACATTCAACAGGAAAGGTCAGTTCGACACCGACGCGCGCTTCCGTAGCCGCATTGCGGCTTCGGCGCTGCACGACAGCAAATGATCAACTCGCTGCGAAACGAGAGGGGTGAAGCAGAATGACTGTCATGCCCAGCAGTGTATTCAGTATTCAAGCGCACACACACACACACATCACCACATTCCCATTCCCAACTGCTGCTTTCCCTCTTCCTTCTTGGGTTTCGTGTTCCTTTTTTGTTCGGCTCTTGTTGAGGGGCCGGGCTCTTGTCGCCGCTCGCATGCGCGGTGGGGCTGAGCCGAGCCGCCCCCGCCCCCCCCCCTCACCGCGCGAGCCCACGCCCGCGACCGACCGACGGACAAACCCACCCACGAGACGACCACGAAGGAGAGAGGAGAAGAAACGAGGGAAAGGCGGGCAGGAAAAGTTCAAAGCGCACGGGGAGCGCATCGGATAGGTTTACAAAGCAGCAAAGGACGGCGGCACGATGGTGTCCTGTGTGTGCTGTCGGTTTCCGCGTGTCGTTCGCACTGTGATCGGATTCCACGAGACGTTTCTGTTCGTCTGCACACGCGGCTCAGACGCGATGCGTCGCGCTTTGTGCGATCTCCTTCGACTTCGTTGTCGTTTCTCTTTTTTTATGTGTGTTCCCACAGCAGTTGGTGTTTGTTTGGTTGGTTGTTTAAAACAGATTTTAACAAGAAAATCGCTGGTTGAGCCAGCCGAAGCTGCTGAGAACTGACCTTCGTGCTGTCTTTTGGTTCTTTGGGGGCTTTCTCTTTCTTTTTAAGACTGGATGTTCGTCCCTTTGTCGTTTGTGTTAACGTGTGCATACGTGCGCACACACTCAATTGCCATTTTTCTTTGTGTGTCGTTGTTGATGTTTCCGCCGTTGCTGTCTCCGCTTACGAAATGCGAGCGTTCGACAGGGATGCGGTGATGATGCCCGCGGACGTCTTGAAAGGTTGATTCTTCCAGCACACCTCGCCCTTGTCGTTGGTGTGCACCTCCGCAATGACCTCCTCAAAGTTCTTCGCCAGCTTCTTCTTGAGCACGGGCTCGTAGGGCATGTCGTGGCCCTCGAACACGACACGCTCGCCCACCGCGGTGCCCTCGGGGATGTTCAGGAGCACCACCTTGCGCTCGCCCTGGCCAGCAGACTCGGCGTTGTGTGGGTCCTCGCCCGTGGAGGCGCAGAGCACCATACCGTTCGACGGCACGCCCGCAATCTTGCGCGGCTCCAGGTTCGCGATCACCAGCACCAGGCGGTTCAGGAACTCCTCCTCCGTCACAAACTCCTGCAGGCCGCTGAGGATGACGCGCGGAGCGTTGCCGGTGAGGGCGTTGAGTTCCTCACCGACGTCGATCTTCTCCACGTACAGCTTCTGGCTCTCGGGGTGGCGGCTCACCTCCACCACCTTGCCCACCGCGAAGCAGCAGCGCGACATGGCCGTCGCCTCACCCGCGGGTGCTGCGGGTGCCGCGGGTGCCTTGCCCTTGCCGGCCTTCTTGCCGGAAGCCGCAGCGGAGGCATCGTGGCCCGTGGAGGCGGAGGCCGCCGCTGCCGGTGCGGCCGTGAGCTCGGCCAACCAGCTCTCAACAAACGGGATTGAGCGACGCAGAAGGCGGCCTTCAACGTGGGCGGACATGAGTGTGTGTGTGGAGATACGTTTTTTTTTTTGGTAGATACGTGTGTCTGTGTTTCTTACGACTGCCAGTGAAAAGGAAGAGAAAGAGATGCATGGAGAGGAGGGGAAAGCGATGGAGTGTGGCATGTAGGAAAACAAAAGCCTGGTGAAGGTGCGCTGGAAAATATAGGTCCTTCCTGCGAAAGTGTAAGGGCAATAAAAGAGATGTCAGCTCAGGCACAAAATGTACACCAGTAACACGAACAGTGCATCCCGATTTCTCTTCTGTTCACCAGAATAGCATTGGCTTCTCTTTTCGTCTTTTCTTTTCTTTTTTTAATGTAGTCCGTTGGAAACAGATCGTATTCTTTCAGATACTCGCGCCACAAAGTCGAAAGAAAGGCTTTTACGACTGACCCTGTGAACGACGCAGTCGCTGCGCACGTTGTTCTGCCAGCAGCGTCTCCACGTCGCTGCTGCGCACCTCGGCTGGCACGTAAAGCAGCTCCCAGCCGCGCAGGTGCCGCGTGTCATAGCACGCCTCCATGAGTGCCAGCACATTGGTGATGGTCAGCGCCCCGCGCAGCACCTCAGGGGCGACAGCGTAGCCCGTCATCCCGGGCGCGGACGCAGCAGCACTGGTGGTACTCTCGTCGAGCGTGCCCGCACCCAACGACGGCGACAGTGTGTGGCGTGCATCGGTGTCGGCCGCCACCGCCACGCCTTCACTCGTCCCACGCGTTGCGGACGCGGTCGCGGGGCCATCGAGGCCGTAACGCCGTCGTGCGCGTTGCACGAGGGTGAGCGCCGCGTAGTAGCGAAACGGGCCATGCGGAGGACAGCCGGTGAGGTGTTCGAAGAAGAACGCCATGAAGTCCGGGTGCTGCTCAAGAACTTGGACACCGTGCTGCACCCGCTTCTCTTCACCACGCCCGCCGTCCACCGCGGCATCCACGTCCCCCGCAGCTGGGCTCACACCACTTGCAGGCGTGATGAAGGGCTGCGAGGACGGCAGCACAACGTGGCTCGCGGCAGCCGCTGCGCGAAACGAATAGTACCGCGACAAGGCCGAAGTATCCTGAGGGATGTAGGACGGTGCGGTGGAGCGCGCGCTCGCGGACTGCACGCTATCACTGTCGCTGTTCACCCAGGCAGAGCTGGGCACGTCGCCGCTGACATCAGACATGACCCTAGCGCGGCTCTCTCTGTGTGTGTGTGTATGGCCAGAACCACCAAAAGATAAAAAACACGAAAACAACTGCTGGAAAAAAAACCACAAGAGTTGGCAGAACCGAAACAACAAAACCGGCTCCAGTACCCACTTGCGATCGTGGCGACGAAGGGTGAGATGGTGAGAGCGTGTGAGTGAGTGAGTGATCAAGGGGGATGGGGGGACTGCATGCGTGTGTGAGTGTGTGAGGCGCCACACACAGGCCGCGTCATCACGGAAGGTTCGCAGCATGCAGTCGCAGGGCCACACAGTCCCCCAAACGCAAGTCATCGAAAGACAATGCGCGGCCGCCACGGAAGACGTGCAGCGGCTCTGGCGATGCTGATGCGCGATTGGGTCGTACTTCGTCGCTATTGGTGTTGCTTTGTGTTCGAGCCGGGAAGGCAAACAAGGAAACGGAAAGGATACAAAAACAAGGTGGGAGAAGCAAAAATTGCTAACACAGCATCGCGATCGCCCGTATGAGACGGTAGTGGCGTGAAAAACATAGTGAAACAAAAGTGGGGAAAAAGAAAGAGTAGAACTAAAAGCAACGATTAGTGACGTACTGGACTAAAAAACACGACGTCCACGTCCACGAGAATAGGAAGCACGGAGCGTGGCTCCGCAGAACATGTGTTGTGTGTGTGTGTGTGCGTGTGTGTGGTGGGTGTACAACGAGATGGCCACTAGAACAATGTGAAAGGAATATGTATCCAGACGTAGGTGGCACAGCGTTTACACGTGGTCGGCTACACGTGAGGAATCGGGTGCCGAATAATCGTCGGCATCGCTGGCAGAGCCCTCGGAGCCATTGGCGTCCGCAGGTGGGGCGGAGGCACCGTGCGCAGCAGCCCCATGCGTGGGCTTTCCACCGGCACGCCGCTCATCGACAGCCTCTTCAGGTGGTGCGCCAGGCCCAGTGCCAGTGCCGTCGTTTGCGAACCCACCCCATACCCATATTTCACGCGATGGCTTGGCGGTGTGGCTCGGATCAGCTCCCGCTTTCTGTGGCGGCGCAATGTCATCGGCCACATCCGCTGCGCGATTGCCGTCAGCACTTGCATCAGCGTGCCATGCGGGTGCGTCACCGGCGTTGTTCAGACGCTCCAGCTCCTCCAGAGGAGGC
Source organism: Wallacemonas sp. MBr04 (assembly GCA_030849635.1). Classification (NCBI taxonomy): domain Eukaryota; phylum Euglenozoa; class Kinetoplastea; order Trypanosomatida; family Trypanosomatidae; genus Wallacemonas; species Wallacemonas sp. MBr04. Next base: position 114,399 of record JASANR010001540.1, read on the forward strand.
CCGGGAAGCGCTTCCTGATACTTAGGCCGGGGGGCTGTCATCGTGCCCATGTAGTCAGAGTCATCAGTGTTGAGGTTGATGGTCATGACACCAGTGGGAACAAGTCGCGTGTGCGTGGAGATGTCGATGCCAGTGCATGGAAGAACTGGAACCAGGATGGTCGCAACGCCAATGCAGACGCACGAGACGCTGAGTACTGGTACCATGTAGTCTGAGAACTTGATTGTAGGCTCACTCAGAGACGTTGGGTTGTCCTGCGACGTGTAAATAGCACTAGCAATGGTCACCCACGTCGCCAGAATGCCCATCGCGAACAGCGCCTTGCCCATAGCAGCATCGCGTTTGCGGCGCACAGTCTCGCGCTCAGCGGCCTCCAGGCACTCATCCGTGCTCGGTGCGCACCCGTCATCGCGGCGAGGCTTCACGCACCAGTATTGCTGCTTGGCGTACTTGAAGAGGAACAGTGGGGGGTGAGGATCGGGTGCTTCTTCACGCTCCAGTGGCGCCCGAGCCTTCATGCTGGCGATCTGCGCGGCCACATCGCCACCAACGCCAGCACGCACCATGTCATCACGCATGCGGCCCTTCTCGTGGCGAACACGATACCCAAGTAAGATGCAGCTCAGCACAACAGCAATGGCGTTCAGCACGGTGGACACAATCAGCAAGGGCAGAAAAACGTTTCTAGACACACGCCCAAGCGAACACACGATTCCAGTGACCATCCCGTACACGTACAAGAGCAGACACAGCGCTCGCAGGGCAGTGTGTCGCACGTACTCACTGCGCGGGCAGCTCTGGTACAGCACAACGTACGTGGACGCGTCAGCGGCGTCGGCAGGCATTCGCGTGGAGACTGGCGACGCGCCAGCGGCGTCGGCAGGCATTCGCGTGGAGACTGGATGAACAAGGCGAGTAACAATGAACGCACACAGCAAGTCGTGTGGAGATTGAAGATGCGGTTGCGCCAGGTTCTGCCAGCACAATCATCAGCATCAGCATCAGGAAGAAAGGAGGGGAAGAAAGTGAGAGTGTGTGAGTGTGTGAGTGAGTGACCATGAAGGAAGGACTGCATGCGTGTATCAGTGTGTGAGGCGTCACACACAGGCCGCATCATCACGGAATGGTTCGCAGCATGCAGTCGCAGGGCCACACAATCCCGCGCAACGCAAGTTATCGAAAGACAAGGCGCAGCCGCCATAGAAGAGGTGCAGCGGCTCTGACGATGCTGGTGCGCCATTGGTTCGTGCTTTGTCGCTATTGGTTCGCGTCCAGATTAGCGAGCGAAGTAACAAGGATGTTCAGTGAAAAAAAAGCAATGGGGCAACGTAAAAGCAGCTGAAACGGAGAAACATAACAGTCCCCGTTTTTGAGGGGCGCCGGAATGGGGCACGCCAGGCCCCCAGTGCGTATGCACAGAACACGTTTTGTTGTGTGCGAGGGCACGGCAACCAGAGTAATATGAAAGGAATGTGTGCGGAGACGTGGGTGGCACAGAGCTTACAGGTGACCGACTAAACGTGAGGAATCGGGTGCCGAATAATCGTCGGCATCGCTGGCAGAGCCCTCGGAGCTATTGGCGTCCGCAGGTGGGGCGGAGGCACCGTGCGCAGGCGGGCCACTTGGTGGATTTCCACCTGCACGCCGCTCATCGACAGCCTCTTCAGGTGGTGCGCCAGGACCAGTGCCGTTGCCGTCGTTTGCAAACCCACCCCATACCCACATTTCACGCGATGGCTTGGTGGTGTGGTTCGCATCTGATTTCGGTTGAGCTCTCTTTGGTGGTGCAATGTCACCATCCTTGTCCGCAGCGCGATTGTCGTCAGCATTTGCATCAGAGCTCTTGAACGGTGCGTCACCGGCGTTGTGCTGACGCTCCAGCTCCTCCAGAGGAGGCCCGGGAAGCGCTTCCTGATACTTGGGCCGGGGGGCTGTCATCGTGCCGACGAAAGCCGAGTCATTGCTATCGTTGTTGAGGTTGATGGTCATGACACCAGCGGGAACGAGTCGCGTGTGCGTGGAGATGTCGATGCCTGTGCACACTGGGATGGGAATGAGGACGGTCGCAACGCCAACGCAGATGCACGAGACGATCAACAACACTATGGTGAGACCAGATAGCCCGACGATTCCCGAGTACTCCGTGCTGTCTACTGACGAGTAAGCGGTGCTGGCAATGGTCAGGCACGTCGCCACAACGCCCATCGCGAACAGCGCCTTGCCCATAGCAGCATCGCGTTTGCGGCGCACAGTCTCGCGCTCAGCGGCCTCCAGGCACTCATCCGTGCTCGGTGCGCACCCGTCATCGCGGCGAGGCTTCACGCACCAGTATTGCTGCTTGGCGTACGTGAAGAGGAACAGTGGGGGATGAGCATCGGGTGTCTGAGCACCCGGGTCAGTGTTCTGCGCGGTCACGTCCACACCAACGCCAGCACGCACCATGTCATCACGCACGCGTGCCTTCTCGTCGCGAACGCGATACCCAAGTAAGATGCAGCTCAGCACAACAGCAATGGCGTTCAGCACGGTGGTCACAATCAGCAAAGGCAGCAGCCGTCTCCGAGACACACCGCTGAGTGAACACACGATTCCAGCGACCATCCCGTACACGTATAAGAGCAGGCACAGCGCTCGCAGAGCGGTGTGTCGCACGTACTCACTGCGCGGGCAGCTCTGGTACAGCACAACGTACGTGGACGCGTCAGCGGCGTCGGCAGGCATTCGCGTGGAGACTGGCTGAACAAGGCGAGTAACAATGAACGCACAAAGCGAGTCGTGTGGAGATTGAAGATGCGGTTGCGCCAGGTTCTGCCAGCACAATCATCAGCATCAGCATCAGGAAGAAAGGGGAGAAGTAAGTGAGAGTGTGTGAGTGAGTGAGTGACCAAGGGGAGGGGGGACTGCATGCGTGTGTGAGGCGTCACTCGCAGTGCACGTCATCACGGAATGGTTCGCAGCATGCAGTCGCAGGGCCACACAGTGCCGTGCAACGCAAGTTATCGAAAGACAAGGCGCAGCCGCCATAGAAGAGGTGCAGCGGCTCTGACGATGCTGGTGCGCCATTGGGTCGTGCTTTGTTGCTATTGGTTCGCGTCCAGATTAGCGAGCGAAGTAACAAGGATGTTCAGTGAAAAAAATGAGGAAACGTAAAACAGAAAGATATAGAATTTCGATCGCGCATACAAGAAGGTAATGAAGCATTAAACTAGAGGAAACAAATCTTGGGGCTAAGAGAAGTGAAAAAAAAAAGCGATTCGTGACGTGCTGGACTGGAAAGAACAGCATTCGCGAATCAACGACACAGTACATGGAGAAAAACAAAAAGAAGGGGAAACGGAAAACATCCCTTCTTCCATTTTGGAGAGGCGCCGGAATGGGGCACGCCAGGTCCCCAGTGCGTACCCACAGAACACGTGTTGTTGTGTGCGAGGGCACGGCAACCAGAGTAATATGAAAGGAATGTGTGCGGAGACGTGGGTGGCACAGAGCTTACAGGTGACCGACTAAACGTGAGGAATCGGGTGTCGAACGCTCCTCGGTATCGCTGGCAGAGCCCTCGGAGCTATTGGCGTCCGCAGGTGGGGCGGAGGCACCGTGCGCAGGCGGGCCACTTGGTGGATTTCCACCTGCACGCCGCTCATCGACAGCCTCTTCAGGTGGTGCGCCAGGACCAGTGCCGTTGCCGTCGTTTGCAAACCCACCCCATACCCACATTTCACGCGATGGCTTGGTGGTGTGGTTCGCATCTGATTTCGGTTGAACTTTCTTTGGTGGCACGAGATCACCATCCGTATCTGCTGCGCGATTGCCGTCAGCGCTTGCATCAGAGCTCTTGAACGGTGCGTCACCGGCGTTGTGCTGACGCTCCAGCTCCTCCAGAGGAGGCCCGGGAAGCGCTTCCTGATACTTGGGCCGGGGGGCTGTCATCGTGCCCATGTAGTCAGAGTCATCAGTGTTGAGGTTGATGGTCATGACACCAGCGGGAATAGAACGCGTGTGCGTGGAGATGTCGATGCCAGTGCACACTGGGATAGGAATGATGACAGTCGCAACACCAACGCAGATGCACGAGACGATGAGAACCGGCAATACGTAGGCGTAATTAAAGATGATCATCGACCCCGTGTACGGCGCGTTGTCTACTGACGAGTAAACGGTGCTGGCAATGGTCAGGCACGTCGCCACAACGCCCATCGCGAACAGCGCCTTGCCCATAGCAGCATCGCGTTTGCGGCGCACAGTCTCGCGCTCAGCGGCTTCCAGGCACTCATCCGTGCTCGGTGCGCACCCGTCATCGCGGCGAGGCTTCACGCACCAGTATTGCTGCTTGGCGTACGTGAAGAGGAACAGTCGCGGGTGAGCGTCGGGTGTCTCTTCACACTCCAATGGCGACTGAGCCCTCATGCTGGCGATCTGCGCGGCCACATCGCCACCAACGCCAGCACGCACCATGTCATCACGCACGCGTCCCTTCTCGTCGCGAACGCGATACCCAAGTGAGATGCAGCTCAGCACCACAGCAATGGCGTTCAGCACGGTGGTCACAATCAGCAAAGGCAGAAAAACGTTTCTAGACACACGACCGAGCGAACACACGATTCCAGTGACCATCCCGTACACGTATAAGAGCAGGCACAGCGCTCGCAGAGCGGTGTGTCGCACGTACTCACTGCGCGGGCAGCTCTGGTACAGCACAACGTACGTGGACGCGTCAGCGACGTCGGCAGGCATTCGCGTGCAGAGTGGTTGAACAAGGCGAGTAACAATGAACGTACACAGCGAGTCGTGTGGAGATTGAAGATGCGGTTGCGCCAGGTTCTGCCGGCATAACTATCAGCATCAGCATCAACATCAGGAAGAAAGAAAGAGAAGAACGTGAGAGTGTGTGAGTGAGTGAGTGACCAAGGGGGAGGGAGGAACTGCATGCGTGTATCAGTGTGTGAGGCGCCACACACAGGCCGCGTCATCACGGAATGGTTGGCGGCACGCAGTCGCAGGGCCACGCAGTCCCGCGTAGCAGGAGCCGGTCCCAGCCACTTGCCGACCAGAGGAGGGGAGAGCGCAACGCAAGTCATCGAAAGACACGGCGCAGCCACCACAGGACCACTCGGTGTGTCAGTGTACGGTGTGATTCAACAAGTAGTGTTTTTCCTCATGCCTTAAACACACATCACGACGGTTTCATGAGCTTGCAGAGTAGGGGGAAAAAGAAGTGTGAGGGGGACGAGGTGATGAGAAGTCAGCAACAGGAAACTGGGGAAAGGGAGGAAACGCACGTTCGTTGGTGCGAGACGGCGTGTAGCATTAAACTAGGGAAAAAAAAAAGAAAAGAACCGAAAGGGAGGGGGGAAGGGGGGGACGTCAAAAAACAGGAAAGGACAAAAGAAAATGAGACGCAGTTCGCGTGTGTTCAATCACGCTGTGAACAGGTGATACTTTGGGGAGGTTGGGAGAAGCATAAAGAGAAAAAACAAAAGGCAGTGAAAAGATACTCTGAACAGTCGTCACATACGACGGGGGGGGGGCGCTCCTGACCCGCGGTACGACGGCGAGACACGGAGACGGTGACTGAGCGGTCATCTCGTGTGCTCTGAGAAGCTCTTGGCGCGGCACTTCACAGCTGGCCCACCACTGCAGGTAGTTTAGTAACAGAGCTGGTGTGCTTGTCCTGCTCGTCCGGCTTTGAGGCGGTCGCCGTCGCTGCCTCGAGCCGATCAGAGGACCACGCACAATCACCTTGCGCACATTTACTGGGACTCTGGTTCACAACAATCACGCATTGCTGTGAGGCTTTGGCGTCGAGGTGAGGGCCAGGAAGCGCTTCCTGATACTTGGGCCGGGGTGTTGCGATCGTTTCCGTGTAAGCCGAGTCATTGCTATCGTTGTTGAGGTTGATGGTCATAACACCAGCGGGAACCAGTCGGGTGTGCGTGGAGATATCGATGCCAGTGCACACTGGGATGGGAATGAGGATGGTCGCAACGCCAACGCAGATGCACGAGACGATCAACAACACTATGGTGAGACCAGATAGTCCGATGATTCCCGAGTACTCCGTGCTGTCTACTGACGAGTAAACGGTGCTGGCAATGGTCAGGCACGTCGCCACAACGCCCATCGCGAACAGCGCCTTGCCCATAGCAGCATCGCGTTTGCGGCGCACAGTCTCGCGCTCAGCGGCCTCCAGGCACTCATCCGTGCTCGGTGCGCACCCGTCATCGCGGCGAGGCTTCACGCACCAGTATTGCTGCTTGGCGTACGTGAAGAGGAACAGTTGCGGGTGAGCGTCGGGTGTCTCTTCACACTCCAATGGCGACTGAGCATTCATGCTGGCGATCTGCGCGGCCACATCGCCACCAGCGCCAGCACGCATCATGTCATCACGCACGCGTGCCTTCTCGTCGCGAACGCGATACCCAAGTGAGATGCAATTCAGCACCACAGCAATGGCGTTCAGCACGGTGGTCACAATCAGCAAAGGCAGCAGCCTTGTCCGGGAAACACCGCTGAGTGAACACACGATTCCAGCGACCATCCCGTACACGTATAAGAGCAGGCACAGCGCTCGCAGGGCAGTGTGTCGCACGTACTCACTGCGCGGGCAGCTCTGGTACAGCACAACGTACGTGGACGCGTCAGCGACGTCGGCAGGCATTCGCGTGGAGACTGGTTGAACAAGGCGAGTAACAATGAACGCACACAGCGAGTCGTGTGGAGATTGAAGATGCGGTTGCGCCAGGTTCTGCCAGCACAACTATCAGCATCAGCATCAACATCAGGAAGAAAGAAAGAGAAGAAAGTGAGAGTGTGTGAGTGAGTGAGTGACCAAGGGGAGGGGGGGACTGCATGCGTGTGTGAGTGTGTGAGGCGCCACATGCAGTGCGCGTCATCACGGAATGGTTGGCGGCACGCAGTCGCAGGGCCACACAATCCCGCGCAGCAGGAGCCGGTCCCAGCCAATCGCTCAGAGGAGGGGAGAGCGCAACGCAAGTCATCGAAAGACAATGCAAAGCCAGCACAGAAGAAGTGCGTGTGTCAGTGTACGGTGTGATTCAACGAGTAGTGTTTTTCCTCATGCCTTAAACACACATCACGACGGTTTCATGAGCTTGCAGAGTAGGGGGAAAAAGAAGTGTGAGGGGGACGAGGTGATGAGAAGTCAGCAACAGGAAACTGGGGAAAGGGAGGA
>JASANR010001541.1:0-123884 GCA_030849635.1 Wallacemonas sp. MBr04
CACCGCCTCCGCAGCCGCCACAGTACGGGCATGCGCACAGGGTGTGCCAGATGCAGGACAGTTGGTCTGCCTCTCGTGACACGCACACGTGCATCTTTGTGTTTTCCTTTCGTTTCTTTACCTTTTTTCCCCACTCGTTTCATGCTTACATACCAGTGCCACAACTAGTTGACACTGCATCTTACAATGTGCGCAGCCGCGCGAGAGATGAACTCACTTTCACCCGAAGGTGGTTGCTTCCCTCGAGTGTCCATGCGGCTCTACGTCGTTGCTCTCTTCCTGCATTTTTTTCGTTATGTGTGACCGCGCAGACTACTTGTTTCCATCGATTCGTACTTTGGTTTCCGTTCTTTTTATCCTGTCTGCATTCAACTCAACCAACGCTCATGAGAGCACCACGGCCACGGCCTGCGTTGGCTGCTCACCTCCGCCCGACTCACAGCTGTGCCGCGCGACCACCACTGACCGCAGCCTGTGCCTGCATGGCCCTGCTCCTCGCGTGTGTGCCGGCACCCCTCACAGCCGCACCAACCATTCACGCGTCACCACTTGCCTCTCCATAAATCCCCAATCCAACCATTAATCCCTCTGTCTCTCCGCACTCCTCCGAGTAAGGCTGCACTCAACGTCAATTATTTTCCTCAGTGAACGGTTTCCTTTTAGGCCGCACAGACACAAGTGTGTGTGTGTGTACTTTCCAGCGTTTCATCACGCGTTCTTCCACGCGTGTGGCTCGCGATCGTCTCGATACCGGCACAGAAGAGGGTTTTTTAAGCATTTCCAACCCAAATACCGATTCTTTTGTTGACGTGCACACGCCGCTGTACGGTCCCTTCCGCCTCTCCTCTCTTGTGGTGGCGCGTTGATGAGTCACTCACCACCACCGTCGTCGTCGTTTGGCACGTATCCGCTGCGCGCGAGTCCGCTGAAACGAAGCCGGCCAGAAGGTCCCGAAGACGCCCAACAAGTCGCTGCGGCTGCCACAGGTCCCTCAAGCAATACCGGCGCTGAAGGCCCTCGCACGGGTGCTTGCAGCCCGCTGGCATTGTTCCACCGCCCCCAGTTCCCGCCGCCGCCCCCACCTCCTCCTCCTCCTCAGTCGCCCAACCAAGCGTTGTCGGCGCTGGGCAACACCGTCGCCGCTGAGGAGGACGATCTGTCGGGGCCTGTTCCCGCCCCACCTCGTGCGCCGGCTGTGGTGAGTCTCTCCCCAGTCACCCACACGGCACCCCCGGTGCGGCCCCAGCCTGTCGTGGCTGCGATGGAACAGAAGCTCGTCGTGTCAGAGCGGTGCGCCGATGGGCAGCGCAAGGTGAACAAGTGGGAGCGAGTCGAGGCCGTTCGCAGCACGGAGCGGACCCCGTCACGCCATGCGGCACAGCACCACAGCGAGGCACCGGAGTCAGAGCTGGCCGACTCGCGATCCACACAATCTTCTTCATCGTGGTCCTCCTTTGAGGATTCGTCGGAGCAGCCGAAGCAGAAGCAGACAGCGCAGCAATCCAGATCGAACCAAGGTGGTCGTCCGCCGGTCACGCAGCCTGAGCACGGCGAGAGGAATGCCGGCAACGTCCAGGTCGGCATGGTGACTGCGTCCGTCGACATTCATAGTGCGTCTCCACACCCGCTCCCCGCACGCGAGGCCGTCAGAAGTCAGCCTGAAGTCAGTTGTTTGAGTACACTGACGAATCGTACCTCCCTCTCTTCCAGCAAACGCAGCGGCCACAACAGCAGCACCTGTGGTAGCAGCCGCAGTAGCAGCAGTAGCAGTTCGACTACCAGCAGTAGCAGCAGCAGCCGCTCTTCAAGCTCCGCTGCAGACAAGGAGGACCGCGCCAAGCATTACCCGCGCTTCACTACCGAATACGCCAACACGTTCGCCCATGATCTGGTTCCCTTCATGTGCCTCAGGCACGCCACGCCGGCCACGTCCGCACTGACAAGTCACCTTGCGGCTGCAACACCCTCGCCGACTGCGCCACCAACACGCGCCAAGTCGTGGATCTCGAACCTGTTCGGCCTCTCGACCCCGGCTTCAGCCGCAGCGGCCAGCCACACGCGTGACCCCCGAGGGCAGTCGCTACCAGTGTCCATAACGACTGTCCCTACCACTGTCGCGTCGAGCTGCCCAAATGCCGCAAAAGTAACGGCGCTCGAGGAGAGCCGTCTTGTGCTGTACAACAAGTACGTGTATCAGCGCACACTCGGCAAGGGCACCTTCTCCAAGGTGGTCGCGGCTCAGCCTCTGAGTGGCACCGATCTCGCCGAGCCCGCCGTCGCCCTCAAGGTCTTCCGTGATGAAGACGTGTACCGCGAGGCCTGCTGGGATGAGGTGACGATACTCAATACGCTCTGTCAGTGCTTCGCGGCCCACACCACCACCACCACCGCCACCACTGTGGCCTCATCCAATTGTGCCTCCGGATCGCCGCATGCATGCACACGCGCCCCAGTGCCAGTCGCTGCTGTGGCACCAACCATGGTTCTGTCCCCCGATGCCCTGCTGGCCGTGGCGAAGGGTCTCAGCGCAGGTGATCCGAGCGCCTCCAGTGTGGACCCGGTGATCTACGACGGCCGCTTCCTCGCCCCACTGGGCTACATTCCGCATCCTGTGCATCCCGCTATCTTGTACCCCATCCTCGGTCCCTCCTTGCTTCACGTGATTCGCATCGTCAAGAAGGAAAGTCGCCAACGTGCGATTGACGGCCGCGAGAAGGAGAAGGCGCGGGCCATGGCAGCCGCCACCGCGTTGGGGCGCGACAAGGGTCTGCTTTACCTGCGCGGACTGCCCTTACCGCTGCTTCGTGCCGTGCTGTTCCAGGTCCTGCAGTGTCTGTGCTTCATGCACGAATACGGTGTGGTGCACACAGACCTGAAGCCTGAGAACATTCTCTTCGAAAGTACGGAGAATGCCGCGACGGACGTGCCAGTCTTTGCACTCAACCTCAACGCACCGTGCTCAAGCAGCGGCTACCAGGACGTCCGCGCTGACCAGGAGGCGCAAGGCACCGCGTCTGCCACCGTTTCGCACCGTAAGAGTTGGAATGACACGGCCAAGCTCCACTCTGCCCGGTCGTCGCTGCATCGCGGTCGCACAGATGACAGCTTCCCGTCGTTTCCATCACTCACGAGTGGTCCGGATGGGGTGTCGACCTCTGGATTCGAGGCGGACCCGCGCTTCAGCAACAACCGTCGCCTCCAGCACACCCTGACGCTCCCAATGCCCCGTGACAATGGCGTGCGCGTTGTGGACCTTGGGTCGGCTCGCCTGACCTCCCGATTTCGGTATGCGTGTCGCTACGATGACGTCTGCCTTGCGAGCCCGTCTGACCCACCACCCAGCGCATCGGGCAAACACCACGGCAAGTCAAAGCAGGCGCCACAGCCACAGCCACAGCCACAGGCACAGGCACAGGCACAGCAGCAGCGGGGGAGGGCGAGAACGACGGTGAGTTACGAGCCGATTCAAACCTCTCACTACCGCAGTCCCGAAGTCATTCTCGACCTTGGATGGAACACGTCTGCGGACATCTTCTCCCTTGGCTGCATGATCCCCGAGCTTGTCGCGGGTGACTGTCTCTTCATGCCCAACGATACCTTTGAGCACCTCGCCATGCTGGAGCACGTCATCGGGCCCTTCTTCGACCCTCTCGCGCCGGTCGAAACACGCCGTCGTATGGAGCACTTTCTGCGCTGCAATCCTCGGACATTCGCTCATTACTTTGACAAGAGCGCGACGGACCGCGTCACCTCGCCTCCACGTGTGCGGTGGCCAGTGACGGCGGAGGACGTGCGGAACCTCGGCTCACACGCAAGCGCAGCCCAATCGACCCAGTCGCCGTCCCCATCGGCCTCGCCTCCGCAGTCAGCGTCGGGTTTGTTCAGCACAACCATACAGCAGGACGTGGGGCGGCACGCGTCAGACCTCAGTGAGCCCGTCGTGACCGCACGCGACGACATCCGCTTCGTCCGCGAGAAGCCAAACCTGCGTGACGTGCTCGCTCACTGCCCTGCGCTCCTGGACCTTGTGGAGAAGATGGTGCGCTTCCACCCGCACGACCGTATCACTGCCGCAGAGGCTCTGCGTCATCCGTTCTTTCAGCTCTAAAAAAAAAGGGCCCAGTATGGGTGTCCAAGGCACTGCATGAAAACGGAGTGATGGAGAGAGAGAGAGACCAAAAAGGTCTCCGTTATTCTTAATGTGAAAGAGCACGTCATGGCAGAAATGGGAAGAAGCCTGACACGCCACACAGACTCACAATAGTAACAAGCTACAGAATCTCTTCCCATTTTTTTACTACTATTAGATTTCATCGCGTTGCACAACCGCTCATCTCGCCTTCGGCTGCCAAGAAGCACAAGACATTTGTGGGAGTGCGCGCGAGATCATCGATGATCCACACATTCTCTGCGCCACCTCCCATGCGTCATCGCGCTCTCGATTTGCCCCCCCCCCCCTCTCACACCTCTTTTCTTGAGCCTGTGGATTGTACCGTCATTCCTCACCTCCGGTCACATACAAACACACACACCTCTACTTGCTCTACTGCTTCCTATTCTTCTTATTGTGCTTTCTTCGCGCTTCATTCGGATATTTTTCGTTTGCTTTTGCTTTACAACGCGCTTACAAAGTCACCCGACAGGCGCGTTAGCAAAGATCAAGCCGTTTGTTGCTATTGATATTGTTTTTTTTTGTTTGCTTCTTCTTAGCGTAGGGCAACATGCAGACACCTCAGCCGAATCCGAGACTGGCGACGCTCAACCAGAGCGAGGCGCTCGTGCTCTCCGAGAAGCTGTACCACATTGGCCAAGAGGGCTTTGCCATGTGCGGGCGCAAGTGCATCACCCACTTCGGTGAGGACTCTATCCCCTACCACCCTGGTGAGAAGACGTGCCTCGATCGCTGTGTCAACAAGGTGAAGGAGGGGCTGTGGATGGCCGCTGATGTCTCGAAGAAGTTCGATGAGAAGCTCAAGGCGGGGGAGATGCCGTACCAGTGGATGCGCGACGCCGCCGCCGGCAAGTTTGCCAACCAGTGAGTAGTCCACGTACCAACACACAAAAAAAGATTGTCTAAGGCTCAGTGCCCGACGGGGAGGGGAGGGGCAGGGACCGAAATTAAGAAACAAGGGTAAGAAAGGAGAGGATGACTGTGTGCACAGTCCCCCCATATCTGTGTATGTGTGCGGCTCTTTTCTGATAGCAAGATGAGGGCGACTGCATCCGTTCGTCATTGTTTGGCGAGGAAGCGGTTCACTTTGCTTTGGTTTGGTTTGGTTTTTTGTTGATCTGCGTTTGTGCAGAACGTTTTCTTTTTTCGGGTTCACACGCACACACGCACCCCACCCCCACCCCTTTCTATTCACATTCGTGACATATCAACTAAATCCCGGCAACATATGATTAATCCTGGCGTGACGCGCCGTCACTGGTGTTTTTGTTGTTGTTGTTCCTTGGTCGCCCCCGTTGGATCTCTGTGGGCAGACAGAGAAATCCAGAGAAAGGGGCGAAAGCAAAGCAAGAACGCCAGAAGTACTGCGTGTATGTGTGACGCGCAAGGCACCAGTGAGGTGTGGCGCGTGTTCTGCTTTTAGCAACACTGATGTGATAGCCTCTCATAAGCGTGGCACTGCTTTTTGAAGGCTACTGACTCGCGTCTTGATGTCTCATCTCCCTCCTCCTATACTTATACCTTTCTCCTCTCGCCCACCCTTTCTTCTCTCATTTTTCGTTTTCGTTTTCGCCTCTTTTTGTTGCACACTCCAAGTCATTAAATCCTCGTCACCCACGCTACCACATCGCACGAGAGTCACGTAAAAAAAAACCATTAAAACAAACCCAGTTCATCCAACCACATCCCAACACTCCTCTCCACCATGTCTGCTGCCGTCGTACCCACTTTTGACGTCAGCTGCGCTGGTCTGTGCGTCGTGGATATCCTCGGCCGCCCGGTTGAGTCCATCCCCGCCGGCGGCTCCATCGCCTTTCTTTCTGAGATCCGCATGACCGTCGCCGGCACAGCCGCTGCCACCGCGGTCGACTGCGGCATCCTCGGCCTCCGCACGCGCGCGGTCATGGCCGTTGGCGAGGACGACCTTGGCGACTACGTTGTCTCCAAGATGGGCCGCTTCGGCGTTGACACGGCGCTGATCGCGCGCACGACGGAGGCGCAGACGTCCACCACCATCCTCCCGGTTCGCCCGAATGGCGAGCGCCCCTGCCTGCACACGCGCGGTGCGAACGCCGTCTTCGACGTTTCTCCCAGCCTTTACGATGGCGCGCTGGATGCCAAGGTGCTGCACGTGGGCGGCACGGGTCTTCTCACCACCTTCGATGGCAAGTCGACGCTGGAGCTGCTGCAGGCCGCCAAGGCGCGTGGCGTCATCACGACCTTCGACCTCATCCACGCCACGCCAGAAGTGCTGGCGCTGGTGGAGCCCTGCCTGCCCTTCATCGACTACTTCGTCCCCAGTGTGGAGGAGGCCGCGGGTCTCTCAGGCCTCAGCGACCTTCCCGCCATTGTGGACTTCTTCCAGTCGCGCGGCACCCGCAACGTCATCGTGACGCTCGGTGACAAGGGCGTCTACGTCCAGCCGGAGCAGGGGGAGGCCTTCTCGCTGCCCGCCCATGAGTTCCCCGTCATCGACACCACCGGCTGCGGCGACAGCTTCACCGCTGGCATCATCGTCGGCATCGTGAAGGGGTGGGACCTCCACACGTCTGCCCGCTTCGCCAACGCGGTGGCGGCGCAGGTCGCGATGGGACTGGGCTCTGTCGGCAAGCTCGTCTCCTTTGACAGGACCGCGGAGCTGGTGGAAACCTTGCCTCTCAAGCAGGACCCCGCCGAAGCCGTCGACGACATCTCCGACTGAATCGGAAGATGCGCAGTAAAAGAAAAAAAGAAAAATGTGTCCTGAGTTACGTAAGTATCATGGATTCTCTTTTGTTTTGTTTTTTGTTTCTTTTATTGTCACGCAGTAACGTTTGCCGTCCTCCTCGTAAGTAGGAAGATGTGCGAACACGAAAAAAACATGTGATGCACTGGGAGCCATATTCGACAAGTGGGTTTGTGGTGTGGAAAAGTGAGTGTGTGTTGTGATGCCCTTCGCTCCACACCTCATCCCGTCGCTCATCTCTTTCTTTCAAACCAAACAGTGTCATCAGTCACGTCTGCAAGAACGAACTGTGTACGCCTCGCGTCTTCACTGTGAGCGCGCTGCGACCCGTGTTCGACTTCCTTCATTCCCCCAGTGCCCTTTTTTTGTTTTACCATCACACTCCATGTGTGCTTGTGTTTTCATCTTCGTTTTGATTTCTTCTTCGTTTTATGAAGGGCGGTAACAGCCCTTCACACCTCTCAATATATTTCCTGTTTTTACTCTATTTACTTTTGTTTTTGATTTCCGTCATCAAATGTTTACTGTTCGAGCGAGTCGTTTCTCCTTTTTTCTTCTTCTTTCTTCCCCATCACTCCCTCCCCTGTTGTGACGTTTCTCTTTTTTTCTTTATGTCTGTGGAAAAAAAAACTCACCAACAAAGAACACAAAACGAGACAAGGTGTCTGGCCACCATGGAAGCAGATGCGTGTGCCAAAAAGTACGTGCGCTGTATCCGTCCACGTGGCCCACAATGCGGGCGTATGGACTCCACGTAATGCCTTTGAGACGGACAAACTCGTCATCTTATCTTGTCTGACTTTCACAATCTCTCCTCTGCCTCTCGTCAACCTCTCCATTTCCCTCCCGGTCCCATACTCTATAGCAACATGTTGTCCGAGAGACACGATGCCTTTCGGTTGTGGCTGCGCGTTTGGTGATGACGAAACCTTTGTAATTGACACCTCTAGTCTGAGAGTTAGTGACGATCAAGCAATAGTTATCCCTGTCTGACGGACGCGAATGTGTGTGTGTGTGTGTTTGCTTTCACCTAGCTCGCTGGTGATGACGAAACTCATGTATTATTTTGACACCTCTTCTGAGTATCTCTTCTTGATGCGCGTACATTAGTTATCCCTGTCTGATGCGAGTCGCTGCCCTTGCTGCTGCTGCTGCTGCTGCTGCTGGACGCATGATGTTTCTAAGTTTCACTCTTGTCGGACCAATGTTGAACTGGCGATGCTGATCCTGGATCACACACCTCCTGATCGTCCAGCCGCAGCCCGTCGTCGTTGTCGTTGTCGTGTTTGTTGTTTGTGAGTGTGTGAGTGTGCACGCATGATGGGAAACCATAACGCATCACTCCGATACCGCTGAGCGTATTCCCGTGCTGACACAATTGCGTACTGATGTCGCGCTCACACCCGTGTTGCTTCTACTGTTTGCTGTTGCGTGCTGTGTGCTAGGTGGTGTGCACGCGCCACCGCCGTCCTGCCCGCCTGCTGCGCTGCTCATGTGACGACATTCACAACTAGGTAAGAGCCGTCATAACCTTCCGACCGGATGAAACACTACACCTGGGTGCGTGACCCTACGGGGCGTGCACCTCCGTCCGATGCGTGGCGCAGTCGCGGTTGCCCGCTGTCGTGTCTGTCGTTGTCGTGGTTGTGGTTGTGGTGGCTGTGGAGACTGCGCGTTTGGTGATGACGAAACCTTTGTAATTGACACCTCTAGTCTGAGAGTTAGTGACGATCAAGCAATAGTTATCCCTGTCTGACGGACGCGAATGTGTGTGTGTGTGTGTGTGCGGTGGTGTTGAAGTGTTTCGAGAAGTCCCGCGTCTTTTCTCTTTGTTTTATTGGCTGTATTTTCTGTTCCCAGACACCATCAGCTCCTCTTCCTTGCTAGTTGTCTGTTTTCCTCAAACTCGTCGGCTAGTATGTTGACGAGTAGCATCTCTCGACGATCAGACCTCCCCAGCCTCGGTGTTTGACGTCATGTCTTTTCCCTCTTGGAAAGAGTACGGTCCTCTCCAACGTTTCGGCACGTTAGCCTCCCGCACTCCATCACAGTTCACAAATGGCTCTCTGCCTCTCTTCTCTTTCCCCATCTTCTCACCCACACCTCCCACTCATATTTCATTTATTTTGCTTTGCTATTCTTTGCTGCTCACACCTGTGCAAAGAGAACAGGTTTTTTTAATCAGTTACAGAACGTGTAGAAAAATGGAGTTGCGCGATGTTGATCTGTTCGGTGTCTTCGAGGATGCTGCAAGTTCGACAGACGCGGGTGACTCTGCTGACGATGCTGTTGATGTCCCCGTCACGTATGATCACTACCGCGCACTGGTGTGCATGATGGCAGAGCGCCTTGGCGTGCCTCTCGACAAAGCGCTTCACCTCTTCAACGTGGAGCCCGCGACGGTGCCGGCGACACGCTCGCAGGACGCGTCCGCCGCTCCGCGTGGCGGTCACACGAACCCG
Source organism: Wallacemonas sp. MBr04 (assembly GCA_030849635.1). Lineage (NCBI taxonomy): Eukaryota > Euglenozoa > Kinetoplastea > Trypanosomatida > Trypanosomatidae > Wallacemonas > Wallacemonas sp. MBr04. The sequence goes on from JASANR010001541.1 coordinate 9,359, forward strand.
TTCCTCTGCGCGCACCTTTCACGCGAAGGCGTTCAGCAGTACCACCGCCACGAAGTCAGTCTGCCCACAATTGTCTGTCGTCCCGTGGACGCCTCCTCGTCGACGGTGTCGACAGCCGACTGCGTCCAGCACGTGCGTCAAGAAACGCGCGTCACCGCGACCACCACGGTGTCGCCATCCAACGGTCTGGTGGATCCGGCGTGCACGGAAGGTCCCCCACACGTTCACTGCTGCTACTGCGTGCGGCAGGCTGTGGACCGCTCGCCTCTAGTTCGGCCAGGCGTGCCGCCGCCTGCTGTGGACGAGCTGACGCGTTGCGATGCCGTGACGGGCGTGCCGTTGTGGTGCGCGCATGCTGCAGAGCACGACCGACGTATGCGCAAGTTCTGGGCCATGTTGGACGAGGAAGCCATCGCCTACCTCGGCGAGTCTGGCGACGAGTTCGATCTGGACACGGAGGAGGGCAAGGTCGCGTGTGAGGAAGCCGCCGAGGAGGAGTCACGCCACGGATGCTTTATGGTGTCCGCAGGCACTGCGGCGTGCCCTCTTGTGCTCTTCTACTGCGCACACTGCGAGCAGTTTGCCCCACTCCTCCATGTGGAGCCCACTGACAGTGTTGAGAGTGGCTGGGTACTCAACCTCGAGGACGCCGAGGAGCCGTGGCCCGTCATCCTCTCGAAGCTTTTCATCGGCTTTCACTTCTGGTCCCAAGCACCGCACGCGCAACCGATTGATTCTGAGCGAGCTGGCATCGCGAACAGTGCGGCGCCAGATGCATGTGAGGCGACGCCGTACGTTTTTCTTTACAAGCCTGAACTGCTCGACACGGATGACGCGACAGAGGCATTCGAGGAGGGTGTCGAGGCTACCTACGGCGCCGCGATCCTGCCCGGTGCACATGTGATGGTGCGTGCTGGGGATGACGTCAAGAAGGCGTGCCTGGTGCTGCTGCCGAGTTGTGATAATGTGTCTCTGGGGCCACCGTATACGTTCGATGTGGCCGTGGAGGGCTTCTTGATGGCGTGGCCGAGCGCTGCAGAGGCCCAGGCCAAGTGTGCCATGGTGTGCGCGTCAGACGACAGTTACCGTGTGACCCAGCGGTTGGTCTACGTCGCGGAGCTGGGTGACTGGGTGTGCGCGCATGTTCTCTACCACAGCACACTGCCAAACGAGGCGTCTGAAGCTGCAGCGTGGATGACGTACAACGGCAGTGAGGACGACTACGGGGCGATCCGCTGTCTGACCAATGTCGTTGTGCCGACAGCGCTGCCGCATGCGCGCAGTCCCACTGCCCCTGATGACAGTACGAACGATCAGCCAGTGACGGGGGAGGAGGCAGACGAGGTGGAGCTGATGGCGGCGCCGTACTCGATGGAGGCCCGCACCATGAACTTCTTTGGCCGCATGACCCTATTGGCCAAGGCGATGGCTGAAGCGAGCCGTTGTGCGCGATACATGCCATCGCGGGATGAAGACAAGACGGAGTAGTGACGCTGCGATGCGCTCGTGTCATTCCGTCGCGTTTTTTTGTTTGTTTGTTTGTTTATTCGTTGTTGACAACGACGCTATATGCGTGTGTGTTAGTTCCTGAGAGAAAACAACGGAGATTAAAGCTTATCTATACGTTTGATTAGATCACGTTTGGCCATGTCTATCAGTGGAAGAAGTTCACTCCTGTGGCTGTGTCTCCTACCTACTCAGCGTCTGCCACACCCAAGTACCGTCAAAGTCCATTCGCACCTCTCTCTCTCATTCACTCTCCCACTCTATCTTTCGGTCTTTCCTATTTTATTTTCGATGTGGTTTCTCAATCACACACCACACACGCCCGCGATACAGAAATCCAGAACTGAGTCCTTTTTCGTTCCCTCCTCGATCGCTTCCCTTTCTTTCTTTTTGTTTTGCTTTCCGCACACACAGACATTCTCTCTCTTTTATCGCTTCGTCTGCGGTTGTTTGTTTGTTTGTTTGCTTCAGTCGTGCGTCCCTGTCGCCCGTAGCGAGACAACCACACACACAAAAGACATATACCTACATAATCACTGACAAAACCATGTTTAATCCACGGAATAATACCGAAGCAAGTGGTGAGCGAGGCGATGGTCGTTCCAGCAGCACCACTGGTTCCACGCTTGCGTCTTCCGCGCGGCCCTCCACTGCCGCACCACGCCCCTCAGCCCTCCCTCCCATCGTCGTCGTCGCCACGTCAGGCGCCGCGGACCTGGGACTCGGCACACCCGGTGGCGTGTTTCCAGTGACCAGTGGCCGCCACGTTGGCGAGACCGCAGACCCCACCGCCCTGCACATGGCCGTCTCTCCCGGTGCGTTGGTGCCCTTCTGCGAGAGCCCGGCTAGGTCGCCCAGCGTGTCGCACACCACCCCCGTCGACACACGCGCACCCCCGATCGATGAGGAGGCACAAGGGCGTGGTGACAGCGTCGGTGATGATCGCTCGCTCGTTCCGCACAGCCTCATGGCGACCGCCCCGCCGCGGCTGGGAGGCTACGAGAGCCCCGTCAGCCCATCCTTTGGGCCACTCGCCGTGGCGCGCCACGGACACGTCTGCCCCACGTGCGGCCGGCCGCTCGACAACCTCGCGCTGGACGCGGTGAGTGAGGGCGGTGAGGAGGGAGACGCCCCCCTGTACGGTGGAGCTGGCGGCGGCCGAAGCTGGAGCACACGCCCACGTGCTGGTGTAGCGACTGGTGGTGGTCGACGTGCCCCCTTGCGTGTCGTCAGCACATACCCCAGCATCGGCCCAGGCCCTGCCACCAGCAACGCTGGGACCCCCATGCTGGTCTCCCGTCCACAGCCGGCGGCTCTGCTGTGTGACAGCAGCGGTCGGGACGCCCAGACGTACCCCAGCGGCAGCAAGGTCGGCAACGCCCTCAGTCCGTCGCAGCACGGTGGAGAGAGTGGACGGTCAGCCGGGGCCGCCGCAGGGAATCGCGGCGTGGTTGAGCGCAGTGCCAATGGCACCAACGTCATGTCAAACGCCCTCACGCCACACTACTTCCGTGCGCTCCCACGCCCTGCGCGTCCGAGCGTGTTGGCGATCAGCAACGCCACGAGTCTCACCCCGGCCTCGACCGAGCGGACCACCCCCATCACGATTGTCAGCGACGACACCATCAGTGACGATCAGGATGACATTGCGGCCTACGTGAGCCCCACAGGCCGGCATCCTCCGCGTGGCCTGGGCTACCCAGTGATTGAGCCCAGCAAGGATGTCGCTGACAGCCACAACAACCTTGTCGTCCCCGTGCCGTGCCCGCCCCAGACCGCACAGCCAGCCCAGTCACGGCCGTCCCCACCGCCTGCTACGGCGGCGACCGCGGCCACGGTGCCCACGCCCCCACTCGCCTCCGCCCCAGCCCCCACCGAGAGCTACTACGGACGCTACTTTGTCGAGATCGCAAAGCTTGGCAGCGGTGCGTTTGGCGGCGTCTATCTCTGCCAGCACGTGATGGAGGGGGTGTCGCTGGGTCTGTTTGCGCTCAAGAAGATCCCAGTCGGGGATGCCGCCCCGTACCTGCAAAGTGTTCTTCGCGAGGTGCGCATCCTCGAGGAGGTCAAGCGGCACCCGAATGTGGTCGAGTACAGCCACAGCTGGGTGGAGGAGGCGCAACTCGCGGACTTTGGCCCACCGGTGCGGTGCCTGTTTATTCTGATGGAGTACGCGTCGGAGGGCTCCTTGGACGCCTACATGGACCGCAGCGGTGCCCCGCTCTCGACCGTGGCCGTCTGGTACTTTTTCCTGAGTGCCGTGGCAGGGACGGCGCATCTCCACAGCAAGGCCATCCTTCACCGTGACCTGAAGCCGCAAAACTTGCTTCTCACGTCGTCTGGTGACGGCCGCCCGCCACGTGTGCTCGTCAGTGACTTTGGCACCGCGGCGCTTCTCGACGACACCGCGTACGATCGCACAGGCGGCACTGGCACGCTGGAGTACATGGCGCCGGAGCTCATGGAGCGCGATGCCCACGTCGTGACAGAGACCTACGTCAACCGCCACACGAAAGCCTCGGACATTTGGGCACTGGGGATGATTCTGTACTACTTGGCCTTTGATGGCACGCTGCCACCGATGCGCGAGGACGGCACCCCCGACCTGCGCGACCTCCTCAATCGCGGCTCTGTCCAGCGGCCACCGGAGATGCTGGAGCTGCTGCGGGCGATGCTGCAGCGCGACCCTGCCCGGCGCCCCAGCTGCCAGGACATCCTCCACTCCACCGTCGTCCAGACCATCATCCGCGCCTTCAACCACCCGAATCGCAGCGAGGCGGACATCTTCGAGCCGATGACAGCGTTCCGCAGTGCGGGTGGACGTGAGCGCTGGTACACGCCGGCGGCGATCGATCCTGAGGAAGCCTCGGTCGATGAGGAAGTCCACGGTGGTGAGGAGTACCGGAGTGGCAGCGGCAGCCTTGGCACGACTCCAGGTTCCGGCGGCAGTGGGCGCGTCTCCCAGCTCGTGACTGGCTTCACGCGGCTCTTGATGGATGACGACAAGCTCCACGACGTCGGCGCCCCGATCCCGATCGACCAGCCCTCCTCCACGGCCTCCTCGCCACGCAGCAGCGGACGTGACGGCGGCAGCAGTCGTGTCGAGCTCCTCTCCATGACCTCCACCCTTCCCCTGGGTTACCAGGAAAAGCGCGAGCAGTACCAGCAGCAGCCGAGCAGGCAGTCGAAGCTGTCTCGTCAGAAGGTGGCTGCCGACAGCCGTGCTGGCAGCGCAGGTGCGGACATGCCGCCTCTCTTTGCGCGCTATCACTCGAACGATGTGCGCCGCAACAGCATGGTGCCAGTCACTGGCGAAGGGGCTCCCGTGCGGGGCCAAGCTGGTGGTGGGGCGTCCACCTCCACGCCGTCACCGCCACCCCAGCTCACTACAGCAGAGCGCACCGACGGCGGCAAGCGTGCACGTCAGTCGTCCTTCTCGCGCAACTTTGCCAACTCGCCACCGCCAGAGCGCAGACGACGCGTTGCAACCGCCGATGCCGCCGTGCAAACAGACCCGGTCACCATTCTCGACGCACCCTAGATGTCATATCACTAATGGTCGTCCCCACCCGTTCCTCCCGCTTTTTTCTGTTCTGGTTTCGTTCCCCTCGTTTCGTTCACATTTCCAAACGCGTTTATCGGTGCGAAGACGTGCCTGCACTTGACTCGCTCAATGCGCTCCTGACGCCTCCATTAGTAGTTCTTTCACACACTCATACACACATAGTGCCACCGCATCATTCTGCCCTTGTTCGTCTGGTGGGCTGAGTGTGTACCATTCCAGGTGTGTTCAGAGCAGATGGTTTTATCACCACCAGTCATTTACCTTCCTCTATACTTCCCTGCTCTGCTTCACGTCCCTCGCTCGTGCGGTGCAGTTGCACGCACAAATCTCACCGTTTGATCCGAACCACAAGTAAAGCCCACACACAGTCGCGATTGTCGTTTGTTACCTTTTACCACCGCTTTTTCCTTCCTTATTTGTTTCTGTTCATCCAAACACACAAAACGTAGAAAAATGAGTCTGAAAAGCTTCATTGGTGGCACCATCGGTCTTGCAGCGGTTGGTGGCGTGATCGGCGCCTACTCGGCGAGCAAGCGCATTGACGGTGTTGAGCCAGTCCCCGGGGTCGAGATCGACTCCTTCTTCGCCCACCGCACCCCCACGATGGACGAGGCCATCGCCCGGATGAACAAGGCGGACGACACGGCGGCGATCCCGCCCACCGTGGTCAGGGCGTACCGCGCGCCGGGCCTGATGCCGTCCCACCACGCCTCCGTCGCGGCCTTTGGGGGCCAGCTGACCAAGGGTGCGTCTTACATTCGCAGCGACGGTGCCAAGGTCACCATTGAGAGCACGAGCAAGAAGGATCCCATCCCTTCAGTGGCGGCCCTGTACGCACTGCAGGCACTCGAAGGCTCTGCGCCGCGCCGTCGACGGGCGCTGGCGTCCATCTTCTACAACACCTTCCGCATCTCCGATATGTACCACTACCTGATGCACTGTACCTGGGAAGCGAGGCAGGTGCACGACGACATCATCGAGGCCGCGCTCGCCAAGGACAAGCGCGAGATTCACAGGCTCGTGAACCACTACGGCGAGCGTTCGATGGAGATCGAGTGCGAAACGACAGACGTTCGCCTGAGTGGGGATCTGAACGGCTGCACCATCACCGCCAAGGCCGCGTCCGAAACCCCAGACGACGCATCCAAGGCCCCAGCGCGGATGGTTGGGGCGAGTCTGCACCGCATGGTCCAGGACGATGCCACGAACACCGCCAAGCAAGCCCCGCGGACGGTGATGGTGAACGTCTACTACACGGCGCCGAACCCGTATGCCCGCCGCTTCACGTCGTCACCGTACGAGATTCAGGCCCGTGAGTGGTGCGCTGACAAGTACGGCCGTCTTCTGGCTGCCAGCGTGGCGGAGAGCCTCGTCAAGCTGTAGCGCACGACAAGATCCAGCAAGTGACCGCACGTGTGACAGTCACAAGGGTGCTTCACCTTCGCGTACGGGCAGTCAGTATCGAGACCTTTTTCTTCTGTCTACGGGAGGCTGCGCTCATCAAAAAAAAAAAAAGAACAATTTGGGAAATGAATTTGTTGAAGCTATCCTTTTTATCCTCTGTTTCCTTATGCGGTTTCGTGAGGGCAGATGTCCCCCCAACGTAAACCATCCACAACACAACAAATAAAGAAAGAAAGAAATACCAATAAGGTGAGGGGAAGGGAGGGGTGCCGGGTTGCAGTCGAGCAAAAAGAAACCGAGGAAAAGGGCGTTGAAGAAGCGTGCATGTATGTTGATTACCCCCATTTTCTTTTTTCTTCGCGTATCCAACACGCATGTATTCCTTCGCACATCAGTGGCATGGAAGTGCGTTACTCCAGCATCTTGTCCTCGTTTCTAGGCAGCATTCATGACTCTCACACTCTCACTGTCTTTCCTTTTTTCTCTTTGTCTCTGTCTCACTCTTTCAGCTCTTTGCTGAACGTACCCTTCTCACTTCCTAGAAACGCGATTTGCACGAACCTTGAAACAAGAAACTCATAGACTACACTTTCATTATACTAGAACGATACACGCAAGATCGAGCAAGGATCACAGTTAGAACTACAGCCATGACCGCCTCCGAAGCCCTCGTTCCCATTCCCATTCCCAACCACCCGTTTGGCTGGCTCGATCTCTTTCTCGAGGTCGCCTACGGCGATATCGTGGTGGGGGATGGGTGCTGTCGTTCAGTTGGCGATGCCCTGGTCAACAGATACGAATCGACACTGCGCCAAGTCATCGCGAGCGGGAAGATCCCTCCGAGCCTAGAAATGGCGCTGAGTGTGTACTGCATTCGCAACGTCCTCATCGCCTCCCCTGAGCTGCTCATCACCTCACAGGAGGGCGGCGAAGCACTTCTCGAGATGACCATGCGGATGCGTGAGGTGTCGCACGGTACTGTTCTCAAGAGCGTCGAGGCCACGCGGGACGTCACCCCAATCGTCCTTCCGTTTGCGTACGCTACGTCCCCCAGTATTGTCTCCCTCTCTCAGGCATTCGAGCAGCACCTCGCGTCGCTTCGCCAGCACCTCACCACGGACGAGTACGCATGCTGCATGGAGCTGCTGGGCGACATCGTCAGCTGCTACATTGAGCAGGCGGCCGAGGAGGTGGCGTATGACGAGGCAGCCCAGTTGCATCCGGGTGCGCCGTGGGTGGGCACGCCGTCGCTGCAGACCGTCATCTTGCGCTATGGCATTCGACGCTATGCGCGGGCCGCCGCGGCGCAGCGAGAGGCCCGCAAGCGCGCGCGTGAGGAGGAAGTGGGGCAGCTGGCTGATGAGCTGTTGTTTTCCCCACCAACAGTGAAACATCGCGCAGAGCTGCCTTCACAAACAGAGCCCAGCACCGGCCAGAGCGATGACCCGTCCCGTCCCCCCGCAGTGGTCAGCTTTGCCAGTGAGATGCGGGCTGCGATGCGGACGCCCGATCCGGAGGAAGCCAAGATGCCAGTGAGTCGCCATCCTCACACCCCAGAAGACACGGAGACGGTGATGGACGTCTTGATGGTACCACAGCAGCACCCCCAACATCGCGTGGCTGAGCTGGACAACTCCGTTCTCCGCGCTGTCGCGGCGCTGGAAGAGAGCCTGACCCCGCCGCTTGCGCAGGCCGCACACGACGGCACGGCCGACCTCTCCCCCGTCAATGACAGCGTGCTCGTTGTTGATGACAGTGGCTCTCCTCTCCCATCGCAGGGCGAGACGCAAACGCAGGGGCGTCGTGGCGGTGTCCAGGTGGCAGGCACCGAGATCAGCATTCTCGGACTTCTCGACGAGGTTGACGAGAGTCAGCCCGTCAAAGAGGAACGGGGTAAAGTCAGCATCGCCGAGCTTCTCGCCAAGCTCGGCTACAGTCCCGAGGTCATTCAGTGCGTCACAAAACGCACTGTCGAAGCGCGCACGTACTTTCTCTGTCCAAAGACAGGACGGTTCGAGCCGTCTGCGGCAAGTGGTTTTTTTGTGAATTGATTTTCTAGAGAGGCTGTGGACAGTACACACTGTTGCGGATGCCTGCTCCTGATTGCCTTCTGTTTTGCTTTGCTTTAGACTTTAGACTTTGGAGAAAGGTATTCAGTATTCACACACACACCGTCGGCTGTAGACGTTGAGGGGATCAGAGTGACTTGTCACTCTCCGTTGATACGCGATACGTGGACGCACATTGACGAGTTCTCTTTGTCTGGTGCTCTCCACCAAAAAAAAAAACGGCGATCTCCTCAGCTACGCCTGACTCAGGATGTATTCTGTTTGTTTGTTTTCTCTCTCCCTATCGAGGGACGCATGGTCACCTCACTGACTCTCTCTCACACACATACTCTCTCTCTCCTGCAATTTTTCCTTCGCCTCCTCTCTTTGGTTGAGCCACAGGTGTGGATGCTCTCGCTGAAGGATTACGCGCAGCATGTCTACACCTTTGCCTGTGCCGAGGTGGAGGCCCACCTGGTACGCACCGTCATGGCGCCTCTGGGCCTCGTGACAGACAGCGATGATGGCAGCAGCGTGTGGGAGAATCTGCTGCTCTACGCCTTGCCTCCGTGGTGCACCAACGTCCGCGATGTGACAGCGCAGCCGCAGCTCACGAGCGTTGGCGAGGAAAGCAGCTTGCCCTACACAGCACGCACGTTGGGAGCTGTCGGACTGGACTACTGCGTTGCCGTGGTGCCCACCGCGGTGTCACTCCTGCGCACACCGAACTGCCTCCCGTGGATGCTGCCTGCGGACGAGGCCATCGCGTTATCCAGTCAGGCGACTGACACTGGGGTTGTCGTTGTCGTGGTGGACCAAGGCTGTGCAGAGGCCGTCCTGAGAGGTAGTGATGTCTTCGCCCCTGGCATCATCACAGCCTCCGCGTTCTTTGAGCGCGGCCAGCGTGTGCGCCTCGTGTGGGCTGTGCGACGCTATCACTGCCCCCGCACTCCGCAGACCATCCACGGGGAACTGACGCAGCTGAAGCGAACGCAGTACGAGGCTGAGGACGAGTGGCTTTTTCGCACTGCCCTGCGCCGTGGTGTCTCATTGCCTGACGCGTGCTATGTGCCTCTCACCCCAGCGGAGATTGGCCATCTGCGTCCTCCACGCACCACGCACCTCACCCCCTCTGTCCACGCGTCACCTTCAGCACAAGCAGCAGCCGCGTCAGCGGTACTTGCTGAGGTGGAGGAGGAGCCGCCGTACTTGGTACACATTGGCGATGGCGTTGCGACGATGCACCGCCGTGCTGTGCTTCGCGGCGACCCTGGACTGGCCGTGCAGGTGTCGTGGACCCCACGCGGTCAGCCGCGACACCCGAGTCTTGTGGCACTGCTGCGCGGGCCCGCTGCGAGCTCGCCTGAACTGTTTCTGCAGAACTACTCCAGCATGGTGCCCGTCTCGCTTCTTGTGCAGCGCCTCTTGCTGCCCGGGTCCTGTCCAGCGTCTTCTGGTGCTGGCGGTGGGGCGGCGACCACACGTCATGTTCTGGATGCCTGTGCGGCGCCGGGTGGAAAGACAAGCTTGCTGCTCTCCCTGCTTGCGCGTGACGTGGCAACGCCAGAGGCTGTTCGTGTCGTCTGCTGTGAGCGTAGCCGCCCTCGTTTTGATCGTCTCATGTGCCTGATTGAGGAGCACCTGTCTGTGAAGGCCCAATGGCTCAAGCAGGTTTTGCATGGGTGCTGTGTGGATGTCAACCAGCTGGCCTCACAGACAGACGCAGATCTCGGTCCAAGTCTCGTCCCTGAGCGCGGCTTTGATGCCGTCCTTCTCGATCCTCCGTGCACCGGTCTGGGCCTGCGGCCAAAGCTCGCGCCTCACCAGCTCAGCCTCGCACTCATTCGCCAGTCCGCTGACTATCAGCGCAAGCTCTTCGATTCTTGCTTGCGATTGATGCACCCGCGCCAGAGCCCCCCTCGTGTGGATGCCGAAGCAGTGCACAGGACGCGGCTGGGAACGCGGCATATCGTGTACAGCACCTGCACCATTACGCTGGAAGAAAATGAAGCAAACGTGCTCTTCTTCCTTGAGCACTACCCACAACTCCGCCTCGCACGTACAACAACCGCTGAGGAGCACGCCCTCTGCCACCTATGCACAACACAGTACGGCAGCACGCGCTTTCTTTTGGAGAAGGAAATTGAGGCCGTGCAAGCGCGCAAAGACAAGGCCCTCGAATGGGGAGCCGTGACTGACGTGGAGCACGCCTCTCAGAAGGCACCTCTCCTCGTCTTGCGTTTTATGCCGCGGTTTCAGAGCGGGCCCCGTCGAGCACACGGCAAGGAACAAGAGCAGAAGCAAGAGGAAGAACCCGAGAAGGTCGCCGACTCACCCCTTTCCCCTGCAGAAGAGGATGGTGTTGGTTTCTTTGTGGCCGTCTTTGAAGTGTGCCAGTGACGTTATATTTGTGTGTTTATATCCTTAAAAACTGATGCTTGCACTTGTAATAATCCCTTCTGAATCCCCGTCGGTACTCAGTAAAGCCATGATTAGTGATTTGTTTTCCTGTTCAACACGTTTTCGGGTGTTTCCACACGCTCTCTCCAATCACAGAACAACTAAACTTCTCCACATTGTCCCTCTCCACATCATTTCTCTATTTTTCATCTTCCCCTTTTTGCTTCGTTTCTCCGCCCAGTGTACACACAACGCACACGCGAAGCGATCCAGTTTGCAAATCAGTGTGCCAACATCGTTGCTCTTTGATTTTTTCCTCTCCATCTCTCTCTCTCTCTTTCATAGACGCATACGTAGCTCCTGGTACAGATGAACGCACCCGCTTCACCTGTTGCGTCCAGCCCCGCCCCGTCCGCGGCAGCCGGTGACGACACAGAGATTCCTCTCGAGATTGAAGACTACTCCTGCGCGAATACTTTCGAGCAAATTGTCGATGATGTCGAGCGGTACCTGCGGCATGTGTTTCAGACACGCCCAGAGCTGCACAGGCTGGTCTACTTGCGTGCGCGGCCGCGGGCCTTGGTGGTTGCCACGCCCGCTCCACCCCAAGTCAAGGCGATGGAGGGCTCCCTGCACTCCATGGGAAGCAGCAGCACTTCACTCGAGTTGACGGAGGAGGACCACGGCGAGGACGCAGACTCACTGATGTCCGCGCTCTCCTCTCCGTCGAGTGAGTCAGGCGAACATCCACCGCTGGTCATTTCCCGGGCTTTCCCACTCAGACGCCCACGTCGTCGTGGTCTTGCCGTAGAGTCGACAGACGACAAAAACAGCGACGCCCCTGTGGATGACATTGTGGTGGAAATCCACGTGGACGACACCACGCACCCTATCGGTAGGCAATATCAGCTCCCTCTCTTCTTTCTTGTCCGCAGTGTGCAGCGGGAGCCATCCTACCTGCCAACCGAGTCCACCTTCTACCTCTCCATTCTCGCGACCGCCGTGGGAAATGCGTTTTGTGGGGGGCAGCAGTACGTCCACTGCTCGAGTCGCGTCGTGGAGAGTGACACCGCGGCTTTGGCGACGCCGTTCCTCTGGCATCGCGGCTGCGCACCATGCTTCGTTCCTGTCGGGGACTGTTACCAGGAGATCTTTCAAGGTCTCGCCCCACCCATCGCCGTCCCGCTGTCGGAGACGGCTTCACCGGCGCGCCAAAGCCCAGCTCCCGCTGCGCCACCTCAGACCAGCCACGTACGCGACTCGTCGTCATCTGGGCTCGTCGCGATGCTCGTCGGCAACCCCGTCCTGACATCAAGCTTTAGTGGCTTGGCACTCGCGAAGATCCCCAATAACTGCCAGTACGTCTCTGACTTTTTAGATCTCTTTCAGCTCCACATTGGGCAGCGCAGCCACGTGCAGGCGTCCGAGTTCGATGGTATTTGTGTGTCGCTCTGGAAACGCTTCTCTCTGTCCGTCCCGTGGCGTTTTCTGCCATGCGTCTCCACCGAGACGAGCAAGTCCGCCGGTGCGACGGCCATGGCGCCGGGGCCGTCTGCGTCTGCCTCGCCGTCATCGAACGTGGAGCCCCCACACCTCCACGAGCGTCGCGTCACCGAGGGCCCAACCTGGCCACGCATTCTCGAACACGAGAACGACCTCCAGCGTGGGGTCTCTGGGCCATTCACGTACCCCATCGGCACCAGCACGCCGCCCGTTGAAGAGGTGCGCTTCAGCTTCGGGTGGTCGCAGCTGAGGGAGATGGAAGCGCAAGAGAGCTCCCGCCGGTCCTTCCTGAACCCGTTCTCCTCCGCCACGACGGTAGCCGGTCAGGCGGTGCAGCGGCGTGCGTGTGTGGTGGTGCAGCCGCGGGTGCGCGAGGAGTCCAAGTACAGCCACTACATCTGCGACAAGGTCGTCAAGCTCACCGACGCGATCTTCAACGACGTGTACAGCCTCGTGACAGTGGGCACGTCAGTCAGTGCCACGGACCCGACAAGCGGCCTCACGCCAGAGGAGCTGCGCAAGCTCACCACCCAGGTCCTCGCGGTCACTGACAACGGCATCAGCGTTGCCGCGCAGTCTCGGTTGCTGGAGCAGTTTTCGCGAGCACCCGAGACGACCTCGTCCACGGTTCAGGATGCCCTGGCGGACCTGCTTCGCAACGCTGCCGCAGGCCCCCTCGCAGGCTCCGACAACAACTCTGGCGCGGGCGGTGTCTTCACCGGCAAGGATCTCCGTCGCGGCTACTTTCCCGGCTCCTTCCTGTCTCGCTTTGCACACCGCTGTGGTGAGTTCGTTGAGCGTCCAGAGGATGTCTTTGAGCTGTGGAAGGCCTGCGTGTCGTGGATGAAGACGCGGCTCGACCAAGGCGGACGCGAGGCCGTTCCCCAAATTCTCCGCTGTCTCGCGCTGCCGGAGAGCGACGTCGCTGTCGACCTTGGACAGACGCTCCTGGTGCAGAAGCTGCAGCTCTTGGCGTACTGCCTGCGCACCATGCTCCTGACACCGCGCGAGAAGGAAAAACACGTGGCGGACCTCAAGGCACAGGAAACCACACGCGCGTCGTCGCAGGGCCGTCCACTCGACGGCTGGGATGAAGACGACCCGACTGAGAATTTTAGTGGCAACACGCAGCCCGCTCTCGCTCCCGCGCGGGCTGGCAACACCACCTCCCCGTCCTCCTCCCCTCCAGTGCAGGCGTTGCTTGAGAGCGCCTTTGATGCCGCCGCGTCCCCCACCCTGACGCTCATCACGAACGGCGAGCCGCTTGTCGTCCCACCATCGGTCCCGAGTCCGCCCATGACAACCGACGTCCTCCTGCAGCGCGCAAAGGAGCTGAACGATCTGGGCAGTGGTCGCGGTGCCGACCTCACGCGTACCTGGCTGCAGAGCGATGCCTTGTACAACGACATGTGCCTCTTCCTCTCCGTGAACAAGGCCGAGCAGGGCCGCGTGGTGCGCTTTCCAGACTTTATCCAGTGGCACAGCCCACGTGACTTCAAAGCTGTCCCACTGTCGGCCTCCCGTGACGTCCGCGCCGATGACAATGCGTACCTGTCGGACCGCATGCAGAAGCGCGACGACGGCATGTCTCACGTCTGGTGGGCTCTCTGGGACCGTGCGACCCCACGCTCACTCGAAGAGATTGCGTCCCACCTGTTTCAGGAGCACGAGCAGATTGCCCTGGTCTTTCGCTGGCTCACGAGCGCCGTGACGCTGCCAACGCTGTTGCTCGAAGTGGTCAACGCGTCCTTGGCCAACGCCGCGCACCGTCTCCTGTCCCATCGCCACGTGGTTGGCGGGACTGCCGTCGACATCACCTCCACAGCTGGCCCCGCCGCGGTTGTTGCGACCACGACTGGCATTCCTGGTTTGCGCGCGTACCTGCAGAGCAAGTGTACCACTTTCACGTCGAACGTGGAGGGTGCTGCGGCCGTTTTCGATGCAGCCAACGCCGCCGCCGAGGTGGCGCACGGAGTGATGGACGCCGAGATCGAGACCGTCCGCACGCTCTATGCAACAGCCATCAGTGGCCTCGGTGAGATGGAATCCGCCGTGTGCTCGGCGATCGCGGTGGAGAACTTGTTGGGGCTGTACCCTGACGGCTCGGAGGCAGCGACGCTGGTGCGCCATGTGAGCACGCCCGTTGCCCAGTCCTCAAGCTCTCAGGCGCTGGCACTCCAGGCCGGGACCACCACGTTCGCTGTCTGGGCCTCGTCTCTGCAGCAGCGCTTTGTTCTTCCGCAGGATCGGACGGAGCGGGAGATGGTGGCGCGCTTCACTTGTGTCGCGGAGCGACCTCTCAACACGACAGGTTGTTTTCAGCAGCTTGTCGTGCAGAAGCGTCCCGATGTCCTGCGTCTCTCGTTGGCCCTCACCCACGAAGTTTTGTGATCTCAGCGCGTGTGTGTGTGTGTTCTTGCTGGTGCTGTTGTTGTTCCTTGCTTTTTTACTGTCTCACACGTGACACCAAAAAGAAAAAGAAGAAACTGACTGTGAAAGGCACCGCGTAGATCGCGGTCATGACAGCCTTCGCTATGTAAATGGCAACGGTCTCGTGACAGTGTCATCCCCTCCGTTAGCTTGGTTTTGTTTCCGAGATGACAGTTGTCCTGAAGCAGCTGTGATCACCCGCTCCCCTTTCTCCCTTCCTTTTTCTCTTGTCCCACCACAACGTTTGCCCAATTGTCCTCCTTCTTGTACTTGCAACCCTCTCGCCTCATCCCTGTCGTGAAAAGTACCTCTAGTTTCTTGTTGTTGCTTCTCTACTGATTTTGCGTGATTTTTTCTTTTCTGTTGTCACTTTGCCGTACTTCCCTTGTGATTCGCTTTTTGCTTCTTTTTTTTCGCCAAAATGGGTTGCGGCTGTTGCTCCAAGGAACAGGTTATTTACCAAACTGGTCAGCCACCAGTGAGTGGTGATGTGACACCGTGCTTCAAGACGGGTAAACTCTTCAAGATCGTCAACGGCAAAAAGTGGTACTTCTTCAATGACACACAAGACTGCGAGATGCGTGTGGTGGCCACATTCGGCGCGGGCTCCAAGGTCAAGGCGTGTGAGTCGTCCAAGGCGACGAACCAGCGAGAGGATGGCTCCTGCACCGTCTCCCTCACGCTCCTCCCACTCGAAACAATCAAGTTCGTGGAGGCGACCAAAACCAATGGATTCCAATGCAAGTTCGATTGCGTCCCCATCAGCGCCAATCAGATCGCCGAAACGCGTCGGAATGCCCGTACGCGCACGGAGAAGAACACCAACGATGTGCGCGCACTCGCGTCCAAGTACAAGCAGATCGTGAGCAGCCACCAGCTCTTGAAGATCTGCCGCAAAAAGAGCACCCACTTTGTCGATCTCTACTTCCCGCCTGCCAACGAGTCCATCTACCGCCCAGGTATCGATCGCGTGCCCAACGGTGCGCTCAAGTCACCCGGCGACTTTTGCTGGCGTCGCCCCAAGGACTACCTGCCAGCCCGCTGGGCCAAGCAGGTGACGCTGTTCCACAAGGTGACCCCTGCCGATGTTGACCAAGGCAGCCTTGGTGACTGCTACTTTCTGTGCGCGTGCTCGGCGTTGGCGGAGCACAAGGCTCACCTGCAGGCCCTCTTCGCGAACGACCACTGCTGCATCACCAAGAACAGCGAGGAGAAGCACGGCGGGTGGCGCGTGACCTTGCACATGCACGGGTGGTGGCGCCAGTACGTGATTGACGACTACTTGCCGAGTCTGCACATTCTGCCGTCCTTCGCCCGCAATCGCTTTCACCCCACCGAGTTGTGGCCGTGCTTTTTGGAGAAGGCGTACGCCAAGGCCTACGGCTCGTACCAGGCGATTGTGGCCGGGTTTCCATGGGAAGCACAGGAGGACCTCACTGGCTTCCCGGCCTTCTGCTTCGACACAGCGTGGCGCGCGTCTGTGACCGACGAGAAAGTGCGTGAGAACCTCTTCAAGTCGCTGCAACGCTGGAGTGAAAAGGACTACCTCATCTCTATCTCCACCCCCTCCAACAGCAAGTCAGCCGTCGCGGGCAACCGGTACACGCCCGCGGAGGTGGAGCAGCTCTTCGACAAGGCTGGTCTTAGCACCGGGCACGCGTACACGGTGTTGGACGTCAAGCACTTCCCGCTGCACCGGCTGTGCCTGTTGAAGATCCGCAACCCGTGGGGAAACAACGTCGAGTGGACCGGTGATTGGGGTGACACCAGCCCCAAGTGGAAGGAGTACCCCGTCATCAAAATGGCGTGCAAGCCGAAGGTGGAGGCCGACGGTGTGTTCTGGATGGAATGGACGGACGTCATCAAGTTCTTCGACAGCGGCAGCGTGTGCTTCCGCCAGGGCAGCTGGAACTCCACGTGGTACCACTACGGTGTCCCCGGCACCTTTGATCACAACTGGTCGGACGTCGCCGTTGAGCTGACCGTGCAGAAGCAGTCACTCAAGGCCTACGTGTCGCTTCACCAGAAGGACCGCCGTGGCCTGAAGGAGTCGGACTCCGACACCTCGTACGCGGCCATCATGGTGAGCGTGGCGAAGGGTGAGATTGGCAGCAACACGGTGTCGCTCATGGCCAACTCGGGCGAGAACCCCGAAGAGCCGTCCTCCAAGTGCGTCTTTCGTCCGTCACGCTCGGTCGCGCTCATGCACGAGTTTGAGAAGGACAAGCGGTACCTGATCAGCCCACGCCGCATGACCAGTCAGACGGGCAACAACACCGCGGAAAAGAAGTTTGTGCTCAACCTCATCACGAACCACGAGCTGAAGGGGAGCAAGTTCACGACGCGGTTCCTGCGTCTGGGCAAGAACAACGAGGTTTTCGCCAACATGTCTTCCTTCTCCACAGCAGACGCAGCAGTCCTCAAGACCGTCTACCAGATTCGCAGGGGCAAGGACCTCTTTGAGGCAAAAAAGGGCACTGGCTTTGCTGATGGCTCTTCAGTTGACCGCAACGAGAACAGCTACGTCATCTGATCATCTTTTTTTGTTTCTTGGTTTCCTTGTTTCTCCATTTCGTTTTTCCCCTCTGTTCTCTGTGAACATCTGCGTTCGTTCGATGTTGCTGTTGTTTTCTCTCTGCGATGATGCAGACAGAACACACAGAAGCTGAGAGTGAAGACGAGCACGGTGATGACGTGAGGTAGGTACGCCACACAACCCATATCGACAGAGAAGCAACGCCACACAAACGGTAAAGCAGAAGGTCGGAAACGTGCAAAGCCGCTTATGCGACCCAGCCGACCTTGTGCAACGTGATCGTTGTTTCTCCATTCTTGTTGTGCGCTGCTCCTCAACTCAACCCACACGCCTGTGCTTTTCATTTGCTTACTTTCTTGTTTCCTTTTCCATCGTGTTTTTTCTTTCTTTCCTTTCCCCCTCTATGCGCGCTGTATTTCTCCGTCTCATATAACCCACGGTGATGTTTACTTCTTCCCTTGTCCCGCAGCTCTTTGCGCATGCCTCGCACACTTCATTCGCCCCTCAACAAAGCCAAGAAGAAAAAAAAACGACACAACATTGTGGTGCGAGGGATCGCAATTTTCGACCACACAAGCGCAGCCAGCCACGACACGACACGAAACTGTCGCTCACAGGAAGCGAATCTCTGTTCTGTGAAAAAAGCAACGAGCGGAATCGGCCTCGCATACCAGAAGAAACCCAGCCAACATCCTCACCACTCTCCCAAATCCCGAACCCCACTTTTCCCCGCCCGTCATCGAACCCGCCATGGCCATCTCGCCGTCCGGGGCTCCGGCGAGGAGCCGTTTCTGGCGGCGGCGGCCGAGGGGGTGTCGTGACCCGCCCAAGTCACAAGACTGCGCACCGGGAACACCACAATCACCCCCACGCCGAAGCAAGGCCACCAACCCAGGCATTGCAGCGACGAGGACCAGCCCTCCAACAAGCTGGTGCCTTCCGCGGCATCGTCTTCGGGCGTGGTTTGCGCGGGCGGTGATGCGCGGCAGGTTTGGCACCTCGTCCGTCAGCCGCAACGCACCCCGCGCAGCGGAAGCGAAAACGCCCCCACCACGCCAGGGGATGCGAGCATCCAGCGCGCTGCACCACAACAAACGTGGCCCAACCACGTCGCCATCCAGCCGGCTCTCGGCGATGGACGGATGGGCCGCGCGCCGGCACCGCAGCCGCATGCCACGAAGCCCAGGCTAAAGGGCCGCGGCGGAAGCGAGCAGAAGCGTCGCCACGTGCCGAGGCGTGTGCGTGCCTGATGTGCGGCGCGCCTGGCGGGATGCCGGAAAGAACGTGCATCGATGCTTTCCGTCGGCCGAGCGGCCGCCATGACAAGCGCCACTCTCGTTTGACACCTGGGCCCGGCGTCTTGTCGCATACCGATTGGGCACAGTTGCCGCGGGGTCGTGCGCGTTCGGGCTGCCTGGGGGGTTGCCGCCGCGTCTTTGTTGTGCCGGGGAATCCCGGTGGGCGCGTCGTTGCGGTTGGTTGGTGTGGCGGGCGGGGCGGTCCTGGCGGGGGAGGCCCGGCCTGCGGGTCGCCCGACGCCCCTGGCCCCCCACGCCGCGACGCAAACGACGCAGCCAGGCGGCCCCCCCCCCCCCCCCGCACCAACGCCGAACCAACCCCCACCACAACCCCACCCAACCCCCCCACCCTCTCCCCGTTTCTGTATTCTCCTCGGACTTGCCTATTGAAGTGTTTCTTTTTATTTTGTTTTGTTTTTCTTTTTTAAGTTTCACTCGTCCAAAATACTCAGTAAAGCAGAGAGGATGGACCGAGCACAAGGGACTTACGGACGGACGTTTCTGTCCGTGCAAACGAACCTTCTCCCTCCGCCTGTCGCTGCGAAGGTTCCTTCGTATATTACTACCGCACAGAAGCGCCGCGATACCGAGAGTCTCATCCTCGTTCCAGAGTACAGTGCTGAAATCTCCCACTATTTTTTAGACACTGAGCGAGCCCTCTACCGCAACCGATTGTACATCACCCAGCAGAACCAGGTGACGGAGCGGATGCGCAAAATCCTCATCGACTGGATGGTCGATGTGTGCGCGGAATTCAAGCACCACCCCGAAACGTTCTTCTTGGCCGTCGACATCGTCGACCGTTACCTGTGCTGCCGCGAGATTGAGCGCTCTCAACTGCAACTAGTCGGCGTGTCTGCCGTCCTCATCGCCTCCAAACACGACGAAGTGTGGCCCCCAACCGTGAACGAGTGCGTTGCCGTCACTGCCAACACATACAGTGCGCGCGCGGTGATTGATATGGAGCGTGAGATTGCCACGACGCTGCGGTTTCGTTTCACTGTCCCCACGTTGTACCAGCTTGGATGCCGATTCTTGGACTTGGGCCGCGCTTCCCCAGAAGTGCGTGACGCGACCATGCTCTTCTTGGAGAGTGCTGCGCATTGCTACGGGCTGCTCGCCTACCTGCCATCCCGTGGAGCCGCCGCAGCGTACCTTTTGGCAAATCTTGTCGTCCAGTTCAACGTCACACACGACATCCGATCCACCGCGGCGCTTGTCCCCCAGGTTTGGAACGACTACATGACGCGCTCCACTCAGAACATCACCCTCGAAGAAATCATTCCGCCCGCAGTTGAGCTGCTTGGCTCTACCCAGCGGCTCTGCTCCGCCTCGTCGCGCCTCCAGGCTGTGCGCCGCAAGTATAGCTCTAGCACGTTCCACAATGTCGCCGCACTAGAATTCCCTGATGTTTCCGTTTTGCCATCGTAGGTCAGATGTCAATACGCCGACTTTCAGATTATAGATCCCGTTTTTGTTTTTGTTTTGTTTTTTCGCTTCTCCTTTTCTTGTTCATTTTTTTTTAGATTGGGACTGTTCCGAAGAACAAAATACATTTTTTTGCTTTTAGATTTCGTTTTCAACAAGTGAATCATCATTGTCCACTTTTTCTTTTCGTTGTCCTCTTGCGAGGCTTGATAGATTCAACAGGTCTCCGAAACTCGAGACTTTCCAGTGAGATTTTCCTCACGTTCACCGAGCAGTGTAGTCGAAACACAACAAAAATGTGAAAAGCAAGACGATAAGTTAGCTGTATTGTGCGCTGATCTCCTTTTTCTTTCGTGTTAGTCTACTCCCGCTCCCATTTTATATTGTTTCTTCTTCTTTGCTCATGTCTTGGGATTTTTCTTCTTCTTTCAACACTTTCCTGTTTGTCGCTGCTGTGTGGAACATCCCATGAATGACAGGCTCCAAAACGAAAATGGCCCGAAACAACAATAAAAAATATATATTCAGCCGACGCAAAAGTCCCACCAAAGGTATTCAACGCGACACAAGACTGCCCAGGTGGGCAACAAGCACAGATGTACAATGAAACAAAAGATGCGGTCAGTGCATGTATCTGCCTGTGGAAAAAATAGTAATGAATACGACTGACCTGGCATCACCTCGTCTGTTGCAAACTTTCAGCGTAACCGTGGCCAAAAATCTTCTTCTGGTCGACGGTGGCGAAACAGTCGATACAGTTATCAAAGAACAGTGCCATCAGTTCCAACACATTTTCAACACACATATTCCTTATGTTCTCCACAACACTTCTGCCCTCCCAACTTTATTTTCTCACTTTGCATGGCGAAACAATCAAATCATCGACACTTTTTCTCACATATCCACACAAAACATTTTCTTTTTTTTTGCTTCATAAATATCCAAGAGCGAGCAGACTTACGTTGAGAAAAAGGATATACAAAAATATCAAGAGTGCTCCAACAATTAGTGATGAAGAACAGCACTGTACGCACACAGGCAGAGAAGCAGTACGCTCACGTTCCAGCGGATGACAACCTTCCGCTGGCGATTGGGGCCAACTTTCACGATGACCCAATCAGCCGCGACACCCTCCGCAAAAGCCACAATCTTCTCCTGAGCCGCAAAGTTGATTATGCGCCACACACCGAGTACGACTACACCGGTGGAACTGTGCGTGCGGGCCCGGGTGCGTCTGGACGTTTTACTGCCTCTGGGGTGAGCGGAAAGTCTGGTGCTGCAGCAGACGACGACGAAAATATTTTGGACGGCTGGTTTTCGGAGGAAATCTCTGAAGAGGACAAGAAGGAGTTCGTCGTTCGCATGCTTGGCTTCTTCACAGAGACAGTTCCCGAAAGTCCTGCCGAATCAGAGCGCGTGCGCAAGGTGTGCATCAAGTATTTTGTCAAGGACGACAGCATTTCCGTTATTGAGGCGAAGGAGGACAACAGTGGAATCGTTCAGTCGACCATTTTGTCCCGACGCCGCGTGCCAAAGGTCCTGAGCAACACCGCTGAGCTGATTAAACTGGACGACTTCCACATTGGCGAAATGGTGACCATTTACGGTATCACGTACACGATCACTGACATGGACAAGCGCAGTCGCCGGTATTTTTCCGAAGTCCGCGGAACCGAGGTGCCACCTGCGATCGCTGCACCAGAAGACGCATTTAGTTTGTCCAAAGCCACGCAAATGCAGACGACACATCGTGGGATTACTTCCGACGACATGGACCGCAAACGCGCTGCGGAGCAGCAGCTGACCGGGATTTACACCAAGCACTCCAACGAGGACATCACGATTGCACGGCAATTTTTGAAAAACAAAATCAACGAGCACCTGACCTACTACGCGCTCTGGGATGACCGTGGTAACATCAGTGGCGACGTGCATTTGTGCATGTTCCGCGTGTACCTCGAGAATTTGTCCATTGAGGTGGCTGAGATGAAACCCGAAAACAGTGGCCGCGACGGTGGACCGATCTTGATCAGCCGCCAGCGCATCCCAAAGCCTGACACGGATTTGGCACAGAGTCGCTATCAGCAGCACACCTACGGCGCCTTGATGAAAAATAATTACTTGACGCCCGACGACCTGCAGATTGGCGAGACGTACAAGATTTATGGCAAGCCGTTCTACATTTTCGATGCCGACACGATGACACGTGCGTACGTGAGCGAGAATTTTGCCGTGGAGCTGAAGGCGGCCGTCGACATTGCACCCTTTCTCGGGACGGGCAAGCAGAAGGTATTTTTCCAAGTCCCACCACCGAACGGTTTTGGAAGCGAAAAGGAGCAGCGGGACAGCTGGCTTCCCCTCGTCGGCAAGCCGGCCCGCATCAACTTGGAGAAAATTCGCGCAGAAACAGGTCGGATTATGAACTTTTCCGCGCATCTCTCGAAGCCTCTGACAAAGGGTGATGAAGCGCGAAAATTCATTATCACGTTCTACCGCGAGACGAGCGAGCTTGAAATCAACGAGCGCGTGGTGCGAAACTCAGGCTTCCTTGCTGGACGCTTCCTCGCGAAGGGTAAACACCGCAAGACTCTGCCAAACGGCGTCACGCGGCTGTTCGAGCCGGCGGACTTTGTCGTGGGCCAAGAAATCGTCATTTTCGACCGCCCCTTTTTACTAGAGGAAATGGACGAAGGCACGAGGCGAATTATGGAAGGCACAGACCGCCCAACCACTGAAGACAAGGTCAAGGGTCTGATTGTACTTCTTCGCCAGCAGGTGAACGTCCGCTTCAAGCGCGCGAACGAGGCCTACCTTGCCATTGCTCCCCAAGGAACTATGGGCTACAAACAGATCCAGGATTTTCTGCGATCGTGCAGTTGCGATGTGACCGACGAGGAGGCCCTGCTGCTGGTGCAAAACATCTCGCCTGGCACCAACGGCGTCATTTCTTTTGACGATTTCCTGACCATTCTCAGTGTCACTGCTGAGACAATGGACGGTGCCCACCTTTCTGTGCGTTCAGTGAAAAACGTCAATATGGACGTGGATGCGACGATGAAAGACAACGCCAAGTCGTCGGAGATCAAACAGCGCCGGAGGAAGCTCCAGGATTTGCTTCAGCAGAAGCTTATTCAGCGCAAGGGCACGACCATGGAGCAGTTCCGCCTGCTGAGCGAGCACAGCACCAATTCACGACTCAACCGTGATGTTTTCCGTCGCTCCCTGAACAAAGTCATGCACTTCAACATGAGCAAGGAAGACGAAGACACGATGGTTTCAATGCTTTTTGATGGTGCTGAAGACGAGAATGGCGACATCACTTTCAAGCAGTTCCAGGAGTTCGTTGACACGTGCCAGTTGCGGTAAAACCGATGTTTATTCAAACGAGCAAACAGCACACAAATACACGAGAAGTTTCTTTTTTATTTGTTTGTTCTTCTTTTGTCGTCTCTGTCGAGTCGAAGTTCTCAACACTCATGACGCCATGTATAGTCTCAAGCATAAAAAATGCGAACAAAAAATACACACACACAAAACAAAGAAAAAACGCAGGGAACCACACAGTCCATCAAGAGAGAAAAACGACGAGTGAAAACCACTCTCAAAGTTGGAATGAGTGGATTGGTATGTGATCGTTCCTGAACGAAGCATGCTCCGGTTTTTTTTTTTGCACTGAGGTGACAAGTGGATGCCGCGCAATGAGCACATGGACTCACGGGAGCAAACCTGCTAGATCGCTGGGATGTGTAGTGAATAGTCTTACCGCATGGCAACCCCAGCTAATTTTCGTCCATATACCACTACTTCTATTTCTCTCTCCGGACATTTTCCCTCCCCCTTTTCCTTGTCGCACTCTCCGTCTCTTTCATTCAAGAAGACCACAACAACGATGCGTTCACTATTCAAAACGACAGTGCCACTTTGCTTTGGGTCTGGCGTCATCCAGGGTGGTGTCAAAAAGGTTTCGGCGCTCAAAATCGACTACTCCAGTTGGGCCCTTGGCGAAAGCACGAGGACGGAGCTGGCGCCGCTGCACCACCCTCTCGTGACAGAATACTTTATTCGCCTCCAGGAGAAGAACGCTGCGATCGAGAAGTCACACGAGGTGTCAGGAAACGGTGGTCCTGTGGCTCTGTCGAACAAGGTGGATGGGAGTCCACTGGATTTGGTCAAGTGGAACGCCACATACCGCGATGAGTTGGAGACAGCAGAGAAGATGACTGCATTACTGCGTGAGCTTGATGAGACGATTCAAATGCGCGACCAGCTCATGCAAAAGAAGAGCGGTGGGAACGTATTCACTGATGAGGACGCGCAGATTCTCGACGTTGTGGTCGAGGAGGTGCCGGTGCTTCTTGACAGCATCAAGGAACTGGACGCCAGCGTGAATGCCATTATGGAGAGACGACTCGAAAGCGATGATGCTGTCGGCTCGTCGAGTAAAGTCTGGGAAATCGTCATTGCCGGAAAGGCGGGTGGCGAAGAAGCGGGGCTGTTTGCCGGTGAGCTGGCAGAGATGCTGAAGGCGTACGCCACGGACATCCGCGACATCAAGGTGCGCGCTGTCGACGAAGCAGGGGACTCATCGAGTGGTGGAGCCGGTGCTGTTATGGCGGCATCTGGCAGCTTCAAGTACTTGTTGCAAGGCGAGAACGTGTACCGAAACTTTCACCATGAAATCGGTGTCCACAAGGTCCAGCGTGTGCCCGTCACTGATGCGGCGGGAAAGATGCAGACGTCCACGGCGGTCGTGACGATGATGCCTGTTCTCGACCCCGTTTCCGTTAACGTCTACGAGAGTGACTGCAACATCGACTACGTGCGCGGGTCTGGTCCTGGCGGTCAAGGCATGCAGAGTAGTTCGAACTGCGTGGTGATGACTCACCGGCCTTCGGGTATCACTGTTAAATGCCACCAGTCGCGGTCGGCTCTCGGCAACAAGGAGTTGGCCCTACAGATGGTCGCGCAGCAGATTCTGACGCAACGCGTGCGTGAGCAGAACTCGACCCTCCACGACGCGTGGCGCAACCAGTGGACCAGCGGGGAGCGGTCGGAGAAGATGCGAACGTACAACTACCCACAAAACCGCGTGACCGACCATCGGATCGGCAAGGACTACCCGCTGACAAACTTTATGGATCGTGGCAAGGGGCTCAAGGAGCTTCACGACGAACTGAATGCGCTGAATGACCGTGATCAACTCAACACCGTCCTCCTCAAGCACATTTCCGGTGAATTCGGCAGTTCATTGTAGGGTTGTTTCTCTCTCTCTCTCTCTCGTTCTTTGCACACCCACAGAAATGAATGGCAAATTACTCACAATTTTCTCTTGTAAACAACAGCACAAAGAACCTACACACTGAAAAATGCACAATACTGAACGCCCCAGCATCCATTAGTGGAGAAACAGAGGGGTAGTGAGGGGCAGTCCGCAGGTGACCTCCTGGAAAGATGATCAACTTGGTACAGTCTCTCTCTCTTTCTCGATCAGATACAGAAACGAAAGAATCAAGCGTGCGCGGCAACATCATCCTTGCGCAAGCTGAGTATCATTTACCATCGTCTCCTTTCACACGCTTTTCCATTGCTCCGCGCCTCCCCATACCCTGGGCTTTTCCTTTTGCTTTTCTGTGTCTCTGCGAAACCGGTTCATTTCCGCAAGCGTTGTGTAGGATTCAGATCTCATCCCAGTTTTTCCCTCCAGTATTGTTTTTTCCTCACCACCATCGGACACGGCGAAATGTCCACAGAGGAGAAGAAGCGTCCTGCTGAGGAGGAGAAGGAGGAGGACAGCAACGACACAAATCAGAAGAAAGCTGAAGAGAAGCCAACGTGGATGATGCCGCGCGCTGTGCGGTTGTGGCTGCGTGTTGTGAACATGCTTTCGTCGACGTTTCTCGGCGGACCACGGTGCGTCAAGTTCGCGCACGTCGTGAACTTCCAAAAGGGCGGGACACTCTTTCTCTGCCTGCTGCTCATGCGCAAGACTGGGAACTACACTGCCACTGCCACAACGTACACAGCACTGCACGGGAGCTACGGCCTCTGCTGGCTTCTCAAGGAACTCGCGTTCCCTGACCCGAAGTGGGAGCCGAAAATCACGATTGGTAGCGCGCTGAGTGCGTTTGGGCTTGTCTTGGCTCCGTACTGGGGCATCGCGTATAACGCGATTGCACGCCGCCCGGCCGCGGAGCGCAGCAATTCTGCCTTGTGTGGTGCGACTGTTGTGTATGCTTTGGGGTTGTGCCTCATGTTCGGCGCTGACTGCCAAAAGTACTTCACACTGCGGCAGCGCAAGGGACTCATTACGGATGGCTTTTTCAAGACCATGCGTCATCCAAATTACCTTGGGGAGATGATGATCTACGGCTCTTTTGCCTACGTCTCGTGCCACGTGTCGTCGTGGGCGGTCTTGGGCTGGGTGTGGACAGGGTTGTTTCTTCCCTACATGCTTCAGAAGGAGGAGCGCATGAGCCGGTACCCAGGCTGGGCGTCCTACCGCGCACAGACAGGCTTTTTGCTGCCCTGGCTGTTGCCTCAGCGAGCACATACAGCGTGAATGATCGGGTGAACACACACACAAAAAACAAACAAACAAAAAAAAACGGAACGCAAAACAACAACAAGAAGACAGGTGAAGAGGACCCTGAAGGGCACGTACGACTGTGACCACCGCCAAAAACAATAACAAGTGGCCACGCTAAGATATTGTATTCTTGCGCGCCAAGGAGCGGGACTAGGACTGCGCCCGTGTCGTTTTGGTTACTGTGTCGTATTCCTCACTGAACTTGCCCACCACTTTTTCCCCCACGCCTTCTCTCCTGACCTCTCCACTTTTCTCACTCCCCTCCAAAACACAAAAAGATTTAGCGCAATTACCATTTACCTCACTCAAAACCAACGTCTTGCTCGCTCTCGCCACTGTCTCAGTAGCAGCGTATACTTTCTCATTGCCCTTGCTCTTCCTCCTTCCCCCCTTTTTTATGCCAACAATGCCTCAAGACAACAAATCGTACCCTGCTCCCGACAAGTCGAAGACCTACGACAAGGTCACCCCGCGCAACCGTCGTAACCGCAATGCTGTGGAGCTGTTCTTCATGCGCATCGCCAATGACCTTGGCCTCGCTGAGTTCGAACCCTGGGAGAGGGTGATCGTCGTGAGTGTGTTTGTGCTCCTTCTGCTGGGTCTCACGTACGGCGCGTGGTACATCCTTCGCTCAGCAGTCAAGGTGGTTGCGTGAGCACTTGATTCACGGATGCCCTTCCTTGCTTTCATGTTGGCAACCCGTCGCCGGGACTTCCCCTCCCTCCCTTCTCCAAACATCGTCTCGGAGATGTGCTGTCCAATTCTTTTTTTTTTTTTTGCTTTGCGTTGCGGTTTTTTTTTTGCGTTTTGAACTCTCTGTGCGTCTACTTGTCAATACAGGTGCCGCATCGGTGGAGTCGGCACTCTCGAGACCAACCATCAACGTCAAAAACAACACCAACAACAACAACAACAACAACAACAGCAAAACGTGTGAGGAAGCCGCGCAAAACAACAACAACAACAATGCGACGACCAGTGATGCTTTCGTGCGCCACGCCTTAGAATATTTTAAACGTCAGAGAAACCGTCTCCTTTATCGTAAGGAGCGACGACAGGGGCTCAGCTGTACCACAGTGAGAGACACACACATTCACATCGACTCCCAAAACAAACAAAAGAACACATTACCTGGGACGTGTCGCATGGACACTGAGACACTGCTTGGCTCTTCTCGCCCATTTTTGCTTTGTTTCGAATGACGAGGGATAGCCGAACAAGCTGCTGCCGATACGAAATGAGCACACTTCCGCATTTCTCTCAAGATTTGATTTAAATCAGTTTGCTGAGGATGACACCAACACGCATTCTCTCCTCCATTTCTGCTCTCCCCGTCTCTCTTCCTTTCTTCTTGTGCTCTTGAGTATGGAGGGTGTCGCATCTATTGACTTGGATGCTGGGGAATGCGGAACACAAACTGCCAGATGGAGGCATCATCGGGGTGCCATCCACACCAGCCCACCTGTCTGTGTCCGAGTTACACCAGTTTTTGCCTCAGTTCCGCCCCGACCTCGACGTGCAGGTTGGGGACTGGGTCATCGTGACGCCCGTGCGCCGCGGGCCTCTGCTCAATCCGCTGATTGCCGCGTGGGAAGTGCCCGGTGCCTCCTGTTGTGTCGCTGCTACAACGTCGACGACAGCGGCGATCCCTGCACGAGCTCCGTTGGACCGCTTTGCAGTGGTGGTGACGGGTGGAGTAGCCGACGACGCGGTTGAGGCGATTGAAGTGGCGCCTCTGTCGCGTGCCAAGTACCATTTCACGCGGCGGAAGCGTGCGCGGAGAGGATCTGAGCACGCTCTGGCTCACACAAAGACAGGCGGCGGCGATGCAGAGAAGCCCACTGTCCTCTACCTTCACGTACGACTGGGGCTGCTAACGGCGACACCCCCGACGGTCTTTGGTGGGCGTCCCGACACGTTTCGCGCACTGGTACGGATTACGCGAAAGACCAGAGCAGACGTAACGGAGGAACTGGTTCCGTTGCAGTTTCGCAGTGAAAGCGCCATTTCACTGCCCTCACCAGCGTGGCTTTCTACCGTGGAGGCTGAGGCCGCGAACGACTGGCGTGGGTCCCGACTTGAGACCACGTTCAGCCTTCCTTTTCCAGCCTCACAGGCGAAAACGAAACCCGGCATAGGTGGGGCGTTGTTGCTGTGACGGCCACGTGGCTTCTTTTTTCTTTTACAGTTTGCCTCTTTTGTTGCTGCTATGCTGCCAATCTTTGCACAATAAACCTCACAATCAAAATGAAAGAAAGGTACACACTCAAAGTCATATTCCACCCACTTTTGCTCTTCTCGTTCCACCATTCACACTCCAGCAATACTTCCCTCCTTCTTCCCTCCCTCCCACATTTTGCCTGGTATGCAACCCACCAGTGAAGTCAGAACTTGGACGTCAACGCGTTGGTGGTTCCACTGCGACTAACCTCTCTCTCTTCCCCAGTTTCTTTGCTGCGTTTTATCTGGCCCCATTTTTTCTTTTTTCTTTTTTTTTTTGCTGAGAAGACTACCAATGCTGCTGCACTGCAGACGGCTGCTGCAGCGCTCAACGAGCGCGATGGTCACCAAGAGCAACCTCACCCCTCTGGAGGCCCTCACCCAGTTGCAGCTCGGCATCACACCACCCATTTCCGCACAGCGAGGCTTTCTCCTCGAACACTGCCGCTCGCAGATGGAGCAGCGTGGCGTGACGGAGGCGAAATTAATCGCGATGGAAGGGTCGCTCTGCACAAATCTGCTGAAGCAGCTGGTCTACGAGCGGTACTTGTCGGTCCCCTTTCGCGTGTACGCGTTTGACATGGAGTTCACTGGCCCGCCAGTGTTCACCGCAGACGGCCCTACCGAGGACATCACCGAGTTTGGCCTCTACTCACCCGCTCGCGACGAGACCTTTTCGTGCCTTGTGAAACCAGTGTGTGGGCGCAAGATGGGACCCGATGTGGTTGAACTGACCCACATCACCGAGGACATGCTGAAGAAGGATGGCCTTTCCTTCCCAGATGCATGGCAGCGTTTTCTGCAGTTTGTCAACACCCCCGAGCCGGGTGAGCTCCCAGGCTCTGAGCACCGCATTCTACTGCTCTCCCACGGCGGCAAGCTGGCTGACGTTTCGCTAATCAAGTGGACGCTGGAGAAGTTTCACCAGGAGCTGCCATCGTCGTTTGTGTTTGGTGACACAATCCACCTCATCCGCGACGCGCACCGCCGACGGCCTGTCACGGTCGACAAGCACCCGCCGTCGTGGAAGCTTGGCGAC
Organism: Wallacemonas sp. MBr04; assembly: GCA_030849635.1. Lineage (NCBI taxonomy): Eukaryota > Euglenozoa > Kinetoplastea > Trypanosomatida > Trypanosomatidae > Wallacemonas > Wallacemonas sp. MBr04. The sequence continues at coordinate 39,322 of JASANR010001541.1, forward strand.
CTGGTGCAGTGGCTCAAGGTTCCCATGACCCTCCCGGCTCACCGCGCCGGCAACGATGCCAAGATGACGTGGGACGCGCTCTACCACACACTCGAACGCTACGGCGACGATGAGCTGTCGCCACGAGACCAGCTGGTCCCGCGCTTCTTTGATGAGGAGGCCCGCCAACGAATGCGAGAGCAGGAGCTGCGTGACACCGCGCAGAGTGATCCGCTCGGCGACAGCGGTTTCTTGTCTGGCGAACAGACCGATGACGCGCACACAACACAGCCGGATGGCGGCGTCTGGTCGAGTGGCACGCAGAAGGGATTGCTGCGCCCGAATACGTCTGGCACGTCGGAGGACCTACTGAACCTCGACTTTGACGAGATCTTCGCCTCGCAACAGGGGACCGCACCGATTTCTTCCTCCCATTCGTCTGTGACGTCACAGAGTACCTTGCCCGAAGACGGTGAACGGGACGAGGAAGTCGAGCAGGCTGGCGATGACGATGACGACGAGAAGTCCATGCGTTCTGTTGAATCCCACACGGGCCCCAAGAAACCCGTCTCTCCCACGAAAAGCACTGGGAAGTCGAAAGCGCCAGGAAAGAAGCAGACACGAAAGGCAGGGACAAAGCCCCGGTCGCCCGCCTCTGCAAACGTCTTGGCCTTTTGAGGTGATAACAAGCTGAGGCGTGTGCCGTGTTGCTCTCCCTGTTTTTTTTTTGCGGGTGTCCACGCACCACATCTACAGAGTTTCTTTTTTGTTTTTCATTCCGTCTCCACAACCCATTCTCTCCGATTCACTCGGTGTTGATTGGGTAACACAGATCCACAACCGCTAAGCAAAAAATGAACAACTGGCAACAAACGTCGTCTTATGCGACCTAATATGGTCCCCCAAAGAGGAAACACACACACACACAGTCATCAGCACGCATGTCTCTCTCTTCTTCACCTCGACATGGAGTCTTTTTGATTATTTGTACGTTTCCCCCTTTCCTCTTCATCTCTCTCTCTCAACCCTCTGCCACCTTCTTCCTACACATCGACGAATGCACTCCCGTGCAAGTCAAGAAGGATACACGCATAGTCGTGTGCCATTCTCAACAAAAGAAACAACCACAACACACCACCATGTCTTTCCGTGAACTGCGCTCCTTTTCGGAGACGATGCGTCTCCTGGGGTACCCCCGTCTGATTAGCATGGACTCGTTCCGCACACCCAACGTGGAGCTCGTCGCCGACTGCCTGTACTGGCTTATCAAGCGGTACGAGCCGTCAGCAGAGGTGTCATACACCATCGAGCGTGAGAACGACCGCGTCACCTTCTTCAAGCAGGTCTGCGAGGTGGCTCTCGTGAAGGGCCGCATCAAGCTCAACATCAAGAAGCTGTACCAGGCCGATGGCCACGCCGTCCAGGAAATGCTGAAGCTTGCGAACGTGCTCAAAAACGCCATGCGTGCGACGGAAGAGGAGGACCCTGACTTTGCGGGCCTGCAGCAGATGGCTGCGCAGAAGAACGCGACAGACGCAAAGGGTGTCCAGCAGCTGTGCAGTGCGTTGACCGCCGACGGCAGCAGTCTCTTTTTCATGATCGAGGAGGAGATGAGCGCGCGCGGTGAGCGTCAGCGTGTCTTGTCGCGCGCGACCGAGGTTGGCGAGTTCGAGCGCCGCCTCCGCGAGCTGCTCACAAGCGTGTCGCAGCAGGTCGAACAGCTTCAGCAGTCGATCACGAACCTCTCTGCCGACGAAACCACGCTGGAGCAGAAGATCGAGAACAAGAAGGTGCAGGTCGAGCGTGCGCAGAAGCGCTTCCGCTCCCTCAGCGCCGTGCGTCCGGCGTACCTTGAGGAATACGAGAAGCACGAGGCGGAGCTGCAGGAGCAGTTCATGAAGTACCTCGAGCAGTATCGCAACTTGGAGTACCTCGAGTATCAGCTCGCCAAGTACAACGCCAAGGAGGACGCCATGCTCGAGGAGCAGGAGACGAAGCTGCGGGTGATGCGTGAGCGTCTGCGCAAGGAGATGCTGCAGTCGATCAAGGCCGAGGGCGGACGTGGTGCGGGTGGCCGTGGCAAAGTCCCTGATAGCGATGACGACGACGATGACGATGATGACGCCGGCGTGGTGCCGGCTGGGCGTCGGCACGTGCGCGACGCGGCTGTCGAGGGCAGCAGTGAGGAGGAATCAGAGGATGACGACGACGTCGGCTCGCGACCACAAAACGCACTGGGTCGCACGCGACCGTCGCCGTCGGAGGAGCTGGCGTGGCGTCAGCAGCAGATCCAGCAACGCGGTCACCCCATCGTCGACAGTGACGACGATAGCGACAACGCCATTGTCAACGTGCGGCGGGCACGTGTTGGCGGAAGCGGACCGGGCGCCGGGGACGCCGGACTGGCACCACGCGATGCGGCGCTGGCCCCTCGCACCGGGCCCTCTGCGATGCGACCCATAGATAGCGATGACGACACCTCTGACGATGATGATAGCTCCGACCTGACCACGACGAGTGACGACGACGATGACGATAGCGACCTGTCCGACGACAGCGACGACTCGGACGACAGTGACATTTAGAGTGGCAGACACTGAATCACACACCTTGACGCGGCCTATTCGGCCATCGTGTGAAGGTTAATGCTCACGCTCATGCGGCTTTCATTTTCTGTCTTGTGTCAGAGGTTGCGTTCGCGCTTCCCGCGTCGTCAGATTTCCCTCCTTCCCCCACTCACCTCGGTTGATTTTCCTTTTTCTTTCCCGTTTCGTCACGCACTTCTCCGAATCTTTGCTTTGTTTCTCCGTTTGTCTTGACTCTTCTCAACCTACATTTAGATGAGAGAGGTTCCATGTTGTCTAGAACGACACGAAATACACAACAGAGCGGGAGAAAAGTGAAGCGGGTAGAAATGACGAGTGAAAGGAGGGATTCTTTGATGTTTTTTTTTCTTCATCTTCTCCTTCAATGTACACCATTTTTTTTTGTTCTTGTGAATCCCCCCGATGCTGTAGAAACGGAGACACCGCAACTGCGATGCTCTGCGTGGCCATGCTCGTCTCGTTCTTTACTTTCCACACTCGCAGGTAGAGACACCTGAAGCACAAACACCGCAGAACAAAAACAAAACAAAACGATGAGAGTCGTGAGACTGATTTCCCACTCTCTCTATTTCGTTCATCAAAAGGGTGCGAGAGTGACGATCAGGCACCACATTGGGCACACGCGACTTAGTCATACAGCGACGCAGGAGGATGCTCCCCTGGGAACGAATGACACTGCTGCTCACAGCTGCCGCTGCTCTTCCTTTACAGATGACGATGATCATGACGTGATGGTGCTTGTCATCTTCTCTCTTCTATCCAGTAGTCGGTATCACTCCTCTCAGGACAGACACACAGAGAGACGATACTACTCCATGTTCTTTTCGAACACAACCACCACAACACTGCCCCCCCCTCTTTCTCATTCAAATCATCATCTGATGCCCACCCGCAAACACCGTGCTACCGGACGCAGTTAACTTAAACGCAAGCCAAAAGAATATAAATAAAAGGAAGTCTCCCTAAGAATCAACAACAACCAGACATTTTCTTTTCATTTCTTCGTCAAGATGCAGCAACCTCAGCAGGAGCCTATTGCGACCTTCAAGCTGATCCTCGTCGGCGATGGCGGTACGGGCAAGACGACCTTCGTGAAGCGTCACTTGACTGGCGAGTTCGAGAAGCGCTACGTCGCGACTGTGGGTGTGGATGTGCACCCTCTGACCTTCTACACCAACTGCGGTCTCGTGTGCTTCAACTGCTGGGATACCGCGGGCCAGGAGAAGTTCGGTGGTCTGCGCGATGGCTACTACATTGAGGGCCAGTGCGCCATCATCATGTTCGATGTGACCAGCCGCAACACGTACAAGAACGTGCCCAACTGGCATCGCGATATCACGCGCGTGTGCGACAACATTCCCATCGTCCTCGTGGGCAACAAGGTAGACTGCGCTGACCGCCAGGTGAAGGCGAAGATGATCATGTTCCACCGCCGCAAGAACCTGCAGTACTACGATGTGTCGGCCAAGTCCAACTACAACTTCGAGAAGCCGTTCGTGTGGCTGGCGAAGAAGCTGGCCAACAACCCGAACCTGCACCTGGTGGCGGCCCCCGTGCTCGACACGGAGGCGGTGGTGATGTCTGAGCAGCAGCGTGCCGCCCTCGCCGCGGATCGCCAGGCGGCCGAGAACGCCGCGCTCCAGGATAGCGACGATGATTAAAAACACACACACACACACAAAGGAACGCATGCTCGCACCCACGAAGGGAAATCCATCCTGTGCACTGCAAAGAAGTGTGAGTACCCCCTCTCACACTCATTGAGCACAAATGAAAGAAACGACAAAAGGTGTTGGAAGAGACTGTGAGAAAAGCCAAACGAACAGACAGAAACAAATGACAAAGCTGAGGACGAATGATTGAGCGATGATGGATGATCTCCGTCACAGATGAAGAAACATGAAGAAAGAGAAGGGCCAATCAAGTAACACACATAATCCCTGTCTTCCAACTTTGTGTTCCAACGGAAGTCCCACATACACAAGACCAACGCAAGAACACACAAAAAGAAACGTGGAAGACATAAATATCAACTTTAAAACACCTCAGTTAATGCCGCTCTTTGGTCATCTGTGTCCAGTTCAGACCACATCTCCTTTTTTTTTTGTACCCTCTTCTTGTCTGTTTTTCCCCTTTTGCTCTCTTGATTGCGTGGCGACAGACAACAACAAAGCAACGAGTACACAGAGCATCAGTGAAAAATAAGACTCTTGTCATGGCCTCCATGTGCTGTTTTTCATTTCTTCCCTCCCTTTTCTGTTTCTGTTTCTGTTTTTTGTTTTATCCTTCGTATAGAATATTGAGCGAAGATCTGGTAAAACTGAAAGAGCCCCCTCCCCCCTTCCTTCCTTTTCAGGTCTCTCCGACACACTTCCGCAGTGCGCCACAGACACACACATGCGTTAGGGAGCATGCAACATGTGGCATGGCTGAATAGGAAAAAGAGGAGGAACCCAACAAATGATTGGGTTTGTGCCCCCCCCCACATCTCACGCTGTCTCTCTATAGATAGGAAGACCCCATCTGGCTCTGCCATGGGTGGGTCGTGCTGTCGCTACTCGCTGACGTGTGTCCAACGCTGAGCTCTCAGCGAGTCTCAAACGACAAAGAGCACACCGTATTTGCTGTACCGGTGTCGCTTCTCACTCACATCCCCCCCAATCCACCAAAATCTTCTCTTTCTACCTGATGTTTTTTTTTCATTTTGTCACTTTGTCACTTTTTGTTTTGTTTCTGGTTCCATGTGCAAGATAAATCGAAAAGCAAAGAAGCTGAGACCAATACAGAACGCAGTACGGAAACAAAGATCTCACCGCGAGCCGCATCGATGACGGAGGCACAAGATTCACGCGCGGTGTGCCCCATCACCCGCACTGGCAAGCGCTTCCTGCTGCGATCGTTGGAGTTCTCACAACAGTACGCACCCATGTACCGCTGTCGCATGGAGGCGCAGCACGGCTTGGCCCTCGCCAACATCCAGCAAGCCGTGCGCAGGGAGTTCCCCAAGGTGAAGCCAACCACGTGCCGTGTGCTCGAGCTCGCGACGGGCGTACCGTCTCTCTCTGTCGGCGTCGTCTACAAGCAGATGAAGCTGCTCCCTCGCTTTCTTGATGAGTACCAGAAGGAGCTGGTGCGCATCGACGCCGGTGACGAAGACGGCGAAGACGGTGGGCTGGAGGATGTCGTGGACAACAACCGCGAGGAGATTGCGGCGCCCGAGGCCGACGACTCTGCCGACGCGACGGAGCGGGCCGCCACGGACGAACACTACAACGTTTGCGCCGAGGACGACGAGGTGCTTCTGGAGGACAGCAGCGGCCGTGTCGTGCTTGAGGGGGTCAACGCCAACCTGTTCTGCACTGGCGTGGTGGTGGGCGTCTACGGGGCGTTGGAGGCGAGTGGGAAGCTCAAGGTGGAGCGCGTGTGCTTCTGCGGACTGCGGCAGTGCTACGTGCCTCGTCCTCTCGTGCCGGCCGCGACACGCGCCACGCCGTGCTACGTGGCCTTTGTCTGCGGCCTCAACGTCAACACAGTGGACGCCGGCAAGCCCGAGTCCGTGCGTGCCCGCACCTTCTTGGGGCTTCTCATCGATTTCATCTGCGGCAACGTGACTGACCCGGCGCTGTTGGAGAAGTCGCGCCACATCAGCCGCCTCGTCATTGGCGGCAACAGCATCGCCCCGACCGAGGAGCTGAAGCTCAAGAAGAAGGTCAAGCTCGACCCGTCCGACCACGCCAAGATGAGTGGCGACAAGGGCAGCACCGTGGTGACGTCAGCGAGTCTCATGCGGGAGCTCGATGGCGTACTCGCGCAGTTGGCCTCCAGCGTCGAGGTGGAGCTGATGCCAGGCGACAACGACATGTCCGATGCCTTTCAGCCACAGCAGCCACTGCACCCGGTGTTGCTTCCCACCGCCTCGCGCTACTCGTCGTTGCGGTTGGTGACGAACCCTTTTGAGTTCACCGCCTCCCCCACAGCTGCGGCGACTGAGGCGCAGGGCCCCATCATGTTTGTCTCGTCAGGGCAGGGCATCAACGACGTCGGCCGTGAGACGCGCTTCCCGACGCGACTGGGGACGCTGTCGATGGTGGCCCACTCGGCGTGCGCCTGCCCCACGGCGCCGAACACGCTGTTCAGCTACCCGTTCCGCGAGGAGGACCCGTTCGTGTTCACCCGCGCCCCACACTGCTTCGTTGCGTGCGATCAGCCGTGTTTCGAGACACGCTTCGCCACGCTCGATGAGCTGGACGCGGCTGAGACGATGTTCGTGGGAGCCGGCTCGGCGAAGGTGGCAGCCGTGTCATCACCCGAAGACGAGGAGGCGTCCAGCGCATCGGAGACTGTGACGGATCCGGGGGTGCGGCTGGTGTGTGTGCCGTCCTTTGAGCGCACTGGCGCCGTGGTGTTGGTCGACGTCCACTCTCCCTCCCTCGCGACCTCTGTCGTTTACTTCAAGATGAAGTGATGCGCACATCCAACGCGCATGACACTTTTGCATAGACAAGCACGCGCTTTATACATAGAAAAAAAAGAGTGAGTTGAGCAAGTGGGCCAGCTTCATAGACTTCCTCATTAAATGCGTTGCCACCACACAGCGAGAAAAATAACATCAACAACAAAGTAGAAGAAAAAAAAGTGACAAGTGATTATCAACACAGGCAATCAAGACTGTGAGCCAGATGCAAAGAGTGAGGTAGCGTGGCAGCACACACGCGCACCAGCTATCAGATTGCACTCTTCTAGTGATATTTTTGAGTCTCTGCTAGTTGGGATCCACCAATGAGCACGCACATACTCCCAAAACATGTTACAACTTCGAACCCTCACAGTGTTTTCCCTGTTTCCTGCTTTACCATCTGCGCATGCATTCAATCCAATCTCTCTCCCTCTCCCTTTTTTGTATCACCTCCTTACACACCACGTTGTTCTCCCTACTTGACTTACTGCAAGAACAGAAGAACGACAGACACACACACACGACAGAGGAGGTTGGAGCTCAACTTGGACACCACAATAAACCTCTCTTTCTTCCTGTCTGGCTTTTTTTTTCACATACAGACACACACACACACACATATCTTTATTTGACGGAAGAGCATGGCAGAGGAGGAAGGCCTGGTCACCATTGTGGTCCCTGGACCGGAGTTGCGCAGCAAGATCGACCTGCTCGCAGCACGCCTCAGCCTGCTCGATAAGCCGGCGGCAGAGGTCTCCATCTCCAAACTGCTGAGCTCGCCAAAACGCGACCAGGTCCTGTTTCTCGACCCGTCGCACATTCTGTACCCGTACTTTCTGAGCAAGCTGACCGAGCTCCGCGCCAAGCCAGCAAGCGAGCGCGAGGCCGAGAAGAATGCCGCCGCCGCCTCGTCAACAGCCAAGGACGGCACGGCCGCGTCCTCGTCAGGGGCGGGCACAACCACGACGACCAGTGCTGGGGGCATCACACGCACCGTCGGCGGCACAGCCAAGCTTGACCCCAAGCGTGAGGCCGCGCTGCACCAGGCCGAGGAAGAGGCCCGTCGCTACATGACTGACCCCTTCCCGAACGTCTTCTCACTCGACCTCAAGGACGGCACCGTGGACATGCCGCCGTTCATCTTCGACGTCATGTCGGTCACGGCGCAGTACACGGCCAAGTACGGCCAGGCGTTCCTCGCCTCCGTCATGGCCCGACAGCGCAGCAACGCGGTGTTTCGCTTCTTGCTCAACGAGGACAGCCGCCACGACACGTTCGAGAAGCTCGTCGAGTCGTACCGACGTGTCCTCAAGTTCGATCCTGACGAGACCGAGGAGCGCCTCGAGAAGCTGGAGTCCACCGAGTACATCCTCGGCACCATCGTCGTCGAGAAGGCCAAGTTCGCCAAGGCCGCCATCGCGCGTCGCAAGGCCGCCCTCCTCACAGACGATCAGCTGCGCGCCAAGCTGCAGTGGAACTCCTTCAAGGTCATCAAGACGTTCAACCTCAGCGATCTCTCCCTCGACGGCACCGTACCGGAGACGGCGACGTCGCGGGTGCACGAGCGTCGTGCGGCAGCCGCGGCTGAACGCGCCGCCGCCGTCGCCACGATCCCACCACCGAGCGGGTCGAACTACCTTCGCCCACCCTCCGCCGTCATGGCTGCCACGACGACGGCGAGTGCCGCGGCGGCCCCAGCAGCCCGGGCAATGCCGCCACCGCCAAAGCCACCCATCGCTGGCGCTGCGTCGCGAGCCCCACCGCCGCGGCCACCGATCGCAGGCAACGGCTTTGTGCGGCCCACGACTGCCAGTGGGGGTGGTAGGGCGGCATCCGAGGAGGCGCCGTCCGCCCCGTCGGAGCCTGTGTACATGAGTCCGGAGCTCGTTCACAGCACCGAAGCGCGCGGCCAGAAGCGTGCGCGTGAGGACGACGCGACTGGCACGACTGACGACAGCGACCCAACCAACGCGCACATCACGGAGAACTACGTGCCACGCGGCGCCGCGCCGGCTCGGCACACATCCGATTACTTTGTGGATGCCTCGACGGGGGAGCAGGTGCATGTCGATGCGCTTCAGAGTAGTCCCTTAGGCCGTGCGCAGAGTGACGCTGGCAGTGGTGCGGCTAAGCTCAGCCGTGCTGAATTGGGCCTGGCGTCAGAGGATGACTTGGTGAAGGAGATCCGACGCCACGCGCAAGAAGAGGATGACGCATAAAACAGTTGCCGAAACGGGGGGGGGGTGAATGTGCCCCCGTAGGTGTGTGTGTGTGTGTAAAGCACACTATCACTGGCGACAAGACGAATAAGAAGAAAAAAAGAAAAGAAAAGGCAATAGTTTCCACTGCACACAAGTGCGTGATATAGCAGGATAGGCGGTGTGAGATTACTCTGGCATTTTCTCACCTCATCTGCGACAGGAGAACCAGCAGAAGTGCGGTTGTGATTCAGGGATCGGCTGCAGTCTGCGCCGTCGCTGTGTTGTTGTCCACTTTTGCTTCAACACGGCTCCTCTTTCCTCGTTGGTTCACCTTATCTTGTGCACTCTCTCACTCTGTTTCACTTACTTTGCCTCACGCATCCCATCGCTTCTGTGTCTTTGCCTCTTCCCTCATTCTCTCTCCTTTGCTCTCTCAGAAACACCACACACAAAACAGCGCGTGGACCGAGAGAACTGCAGTCCTCTCTGCATTCTTTCCATTCTTTCCTCTCTCTCTTCCTTCCCTTCTTTTGTGTATTTGACGCCATGGGCAAGTACGCTGTTGTACTCGTTGGCCCGGCTGGCTCTGGCAAGAGCACGCTCTGCGGTGTCATCGCCGAGCAGTACGCGCTCAAGGGTCGCGCTGTCCACCTCGCCAACATGGACCCCGCCGCTGAGGAGCTTCCGTACGAGCCGTCGATTGATATCCGCGACCTCATCTCACTGGACGACGCGATGGAAGGGATGGGTCTGGGCCCCAACGGTGGGCTCGTCTTCTGCATGGAGTATCTCGTCACGACAGGGGAGAGCTGGGTGGTGGATCAGCTCGGTGATTACGCCGAGGATTTCCTCGTCGTGGACATGCCGGGGCAGGTGGAGGTGCTGTCGAACCAGCCTGCCGTCCCTGCGTTTGTCCGTCTCCTCCAGCGAGAGGGCTACTACACCACCGTGCTGTACCTCCTCGATGCCCTGGCGACCACCGCCGACGCAGGCAAGTTCATTGCTGGGTGCATGTTCTCGCTCTCCAGCATGGTGCACTTTGAGTGCCCCTTCATCAATGTCCTCACCAAGTGCGATCTCCTCAGCCAAGAGTTCAAGGAGGACGTCCTCGAGCACTTCTGCATGTGCGACTTTGATCACCTCGACGTGGCCCGGCTGCCACCGCGCTGGCGCGCCATGGTGCGTCAGCTGGCTGCCATCCTGTACGACTACAACCTCGTGACGTTTCGGCCCGTTGACATCAAGGACATCGCCTACGTGACGAACCTGTGCTCGCAGCTCGATGAGACGTTGCAAGTGGCGGATGAGGCGGAGGTGCAGGATCGCGATCCACAAGAGAACGACGGCGATGACGAGGGTGGTATGTCGTATGGCATGGACAACCTCTAACCTCGTGAGACCTCACATCACGTTTCCTCTCTTTCTGTCACCTCAACTGTATTTTTTTTTTTGATAATTGCGATTAAGCACATCTTGCACAAAACAACACGAAGGGAAGGCAACCAAACACACCCAGACGCACCGCAAGTGACAACACCAAAGTACAACACGCGGACTCGACGGTGTTGATGACGGTTTCTGTGTCTGCCCCCCTCTTTTGGGGAAAGCAGAGCAAAGGTCATGACAGGACAACAACCTACCCGCCAGTGACACGCTACCCACACACCGATGCCTCCATGACCCTTTCTCTTTCTCTTTTTCTCTCCACGTACACATGCACACATGGACAGTGTTTACCTTGGCTTGCACATCCTTGTGCCTTTTGCACTTTTTTTTCACGTTTCCGATGCGTCGCGGCTCGAGTTTGCTGTCGTCACGCGTGCTGGGCCTCGTCAGCACCACGCACGCCTGCCTCTTTGAGTTTGGCACCAGCGGTGGGCGATCAGGTGAATCCGATCGCGACCACGGCGGACCCTCCTCCTCCTCGTCCTCAGCGTACGGGAGCACGAGGTCACCGCCCCCACCGCAGCGGGACCCACCCGAGTCAAAGCGCGTGCCTCTGTCCATGTACCTCACGATGGACGAGCACACCTCCACGGAGCTGCGGGACCAACTCAACAAGCAGCGCACGGTGCGTGCCTCGCGAGGCGTGACGCTGGAGACGGAGAGCAAGCTCATCATTCAGCTCGCGCGGAGCCCGCATGCGAAGGAGAGGCTCGAGGCGCTTGAGCGTGGCGAGACGCTGTGGGGGGAGCTGAACGAGGAGTCGGAGGGGATCCCGCTGCCTACGCGCACCGCCATGAAGGTCACCCTGTGCTCCGCACTGCGGCGCTGTGCTCTCATGTCGAAGCTGCCGGACGTGGCGGACCTCTGGACGGAGCGCTTTGCCGTGCGTGCGTCGAGCCTGCGACCCGATGACTTCAACCAGCAGCCGACCTTTGCGCAAGGTGGCGGTGGCGACGGCAGAGGAGATGCCGCCGCGGGTGGCGATGGCACGCTGGGCTGGCGCGATGCGCGTGCCCGTCCAGGGACGGGCCTGACGGAGGAAGACCTCGAGGAGGATGCGAAGGAGCGCGCACAAGAGCGTCAGCAGGCGCGACACACCAAGCAGAAGTCGCCGATTCAGCAGCTGCGACACGATGTGCTGCTGGACCACCCAACCGTTGAGTACGCATTCAAGAAATCTGGTGGGCCTGGCCCGCGCTACACAGGCTAAGGCTGATCTTTGCTGTGAATGCTGTACGTGTTGTCTGACTGTTGCCTCCGTTGTTTGTGGGGAGGACGTTGCTCACATGAATCTACTGCAAAGAAAAGAAAAACAGACAATCAATTTTCCGCCGCTTTCGTCAGCGCATACAGGCAGGACGAGTGCGTGTTCTTTTGCCATGCCACAGGCAGTAGCTCAGATATCGACCTGCATCGCCTCACTTACCTCTTACCTCCACTGCTAAACGTTACACGGACTCCCCCTTCCCACTTCTCACACACACGTCACCTATATCGCCCTACTTCCTCTAATCCACATACACACAAAAGAAAACTATCCCCCACTTCAGCACGGGACACCATCACGACATTGCATTTCTCTTTCTCCCCCTTCTCTCTCACACACACACACACAAGTTTTCTCTCTGTTTTTTTTTAGTGTCGTAGGCAATCGCAAACATGTCTGACACCACATCGAGCACGACCACCGTCAAGGGACACTTCACCGAATTGTGCCAGGAGTACACGAGCGAGGTTCTGAACAGCTCACTACCGAGCTACGATGCGCGTCTGCAGCGCCGCCTGCGCCGCATGGTCGTCGAGCTGGAGGACCTCTGGATGCGGCTGCTGTCGATCGGGGCCTTCTCCGCCAACGACGACCTGGACGACTACTCCACAACAGCGCTGGAGATGCTCTGGGCGCCGTACGTCATCGCCGATCTCTATCAGCGCTTGCAGGGCTCTGACGCCCCGGCAAGCGCTGTCGTGCAGGACCACCGCACCGGCTCCTCATCCCTCGCCCAGCCGCAGGCCCCGAACCGGATGGCGAACGAGGCCGCTGCCCGGCAAGAGGACAAGAACGGCGGCGAGAGCGGCGGCAGCGGCGCTCAGACCAGTGTGTCGTCGGCGGTGGACATCTACAGCGCGTCGCTATCGGCACGCGCGGAGGGGCTGACCACAGCCTCGCGGCAGGAGCTCCTGGCGCGGTCGCACTGGTGGTTCAAGACCTTCTTCGAGTGGATGGAGAACGCGGAGCTCACGGACGAGCAGACGGTGGAGAAGTACTCCATCTACAAGCGCGACCAGCGCACGGTGCGCATTGAGCTCTCACGCCTGTGCACGCAGCACAAGAGCGAGTGGGCGGAGGCGGAGGGCAAGGTCAACTATCTGCGCGCCAAGCGACGCCGGATGCGGGAGCTGATGGAGGAGGACGGCGAGACCGCCGAGGAGGAGGGCGGCGAGGAGGAGGAAATTCTGCGCGAACGAGCCTTGGCGCGCCTCCGCTGGTCCGTCTACGACGCCTGCCACCAGCTCCAGCTTTCGGTCCGCGAGGCGGAGATGCTGCAGCTCACGAACCCGTCGCAGCGAGCGACCATCTCGGCGTCCTACCAGGACACACTCGACAAGGTCCGCCGCGGCGAGCTCTCCCTTGGCCGCTCAACCTACACCATCCTGCCGGGCGGCATGATGACAGCGGGGACGGCGCAAGCTCCTCAGGCCCTTGAGCCAGGGATGGTGCAGCGCGGTGGCGGGGTGTCCTCTGAGGCTCTCAGCGCGATCGCGACCCAGCAGACGTTCCGGCAGCAGGTGCGTGAGGAGCTCATGGTGGACCGGAACACGCCGACCATGACGCTGCAGGAGTTCGCCGAGCTGGAGATGGCCGAGATCGCACGCCAGATGAACCAGGCCGAGGAGGCGCAGAACCAACAGCGGGAGGAGGACGAGCGGCTCGGCCCCGACGGCATCGAGGAGCGCCAGCGTAAGAAGGACAGCGCGTGGGACGACTGGAAGGACAGCAACCCCGCCTACGGCCCGACCAACAAGGGCAACTACGCATAAAGAGCGTGAACTCAATATGTTGCCGTATGTGTGTGTGTATGTGGTCTCGCCGCACTGTGTGTTGCTGTCGCATTTCTCTCCTCTTGTTTCTTTCCGTTCCAGCTTGCGTTGCTGTTATAACTATTTACATATTAACCTCACAAGCGGACAGCTTCTTAAAAAATCCTCTCCCCTCCCCCTTTCTTTCCTTGCCAGCCAGTAAGCGAAGATCACAACTTTGACCTCGGCCCTTCCATCGTCACAAGCCAGAATGTGTGTTCACACACACACACACACATACGAGACCAACCTTCTCACTTCCTTCCCCCACTCTGCATTCTCATCTCAAAGTCACGTGGATCGTGGTGGGTGTGCTCTGTAGCTGTCCCACTGAAATTGGGCGATCCTGATCTTTTCATCACTCTATAGACAACCCCTCCTCTTTCTCTCTTTTTTTCATTTATAGATTAGCCTCTTCAGCATGCAGCCAACACTTCGCGCGCTGGCCGCACCGCGTCAGCGTGGCCGTGGCGGAGCCGGTGCGATTCGGTTTCGTGCGAGCTGGACGACTCCTGGCCTCTCATCGCACCAGATGCTCGACGCCGGTGTGGGTGCGCGACAGCACGCCGCACGCAAGGCACTGAAGAAGTCAAAACGCCCGTTCGACAACTACTTCAAGGTGGAGTTCCGTCGCTCCCAGGGCTTTCGACTTCCCCGCATCAGTCACAACGGCACCATCTCTGCCCGTGATGCGGCCCGCCTCATGACCAACCCACACGAGAACTGGCGCGCACCGTGGGACGGCACGCTGTGGAGGCTGGCCAAGACCCGCACCGATGTTGTCGAGGCGGCAGCACCCGCCTTTGGCGACGACCCGGTTGACATGGTCGTCGATCAGCTCATCGACATCCGGTTCGAGTGGGACAAGGAGGACGATGTCGTGGCGCCAAGCCTGGTGCCAGAAAGCCTCTACGCACTGACAGCCCACTGCGCCCCGTACGCGACGAACACAACTACCCCACCTTCTCCCGCGCCGCGACGCACTGACGAGAACGACGTCGAGAAGACGGGACGTGAAGGGCAAGCCCAAAACTCTCCAAACACAGATGGCAACGACGCTGACACAGACACTGTCTTTTTGGCGGACGGCACGCCCGTCCAGGTGCGTTCGCGGCGGCGCCGACACCCGGCGTATCGCCGCGTCAAGAACGCGGGAGGGCACCCCAAGCGCACCTACCGCAAACCCAACCTCGGCTTCAATGGCGTCGATGCGGTGCCGAGCCTCGTCGCGGACGCCGTGCGCGGCCCACTGCTCTCGAGCTGCACAGAGCCGGTGCTCACGGTGCGCTGGAAGGCCGCCAACCGCGACACCGCGAGCGTCGCCAAGATGCTGCAGCTGCGGCGTCGCGTCAGCAGTGTGCTGGCTGTCGGCCTGACCCCGCGTGTCGCGCTGCTCCTGCTCAAGGCCGCCGCCGCTGAGGAGTTGGAGGACCCCGCGTTGGAGGTGTCCTTGGCGGTTGCGATGGGCGAGAACTACGGCGGGTACACAGCGGCTGAGTGTCTGGAGGTGCTGCGCGGGCTGCGGCGACTCGCGCTTGTGCGCTACCTGCCTGCCTTTAGTGCGTCCGCGTCGCCTTCTTCTTCTGCCTCCGCACAGACGGCGGTCACGACGAGTTCTGCCACGACCTCCTCAGCGTCGCTGACGGGGACGGCAGCGGATCTGTACCGCGACGCGCGCCTCGTCCCGCGTGCCTTGTGCGCCTACGTGGAGGACACCGCACCGTTTTTGACCGACAAGGTGTGGTCGCGTCTGCCTGATCACAGCCGCCACCTCCTGCACGATCAGCTCTACCTTGACTGGCTGGACCTGGTCTCGCTCGCGGTGGAAATCACAGGAAGCGATCACTTGCCAGAGAACCTGCCCAACCCGAGCAGCCACGCGCCGTACGCGGCCAAGTACCTCTTCCTGCGTCACACGCTCGGCCTTGACGTCGCCGCGGTCGAGGACATGGTGAGCTGTCTGCAGTCGTCCGCTGCGGCAGCCGAGGCAACCCATCATGGTGGCCACACCGGTCTCTACGTGGACGACGAGAAGGAGCTTGTCGGGCGCCCGCGCATTCTCTGGCTGGCTGCCGCGCTGCTGGTGCGACTCACGGCCGAGGCGCTTGGCGACGTGCTGCGCCACGTCCAGCACTCGTTGCACGATCACGCGCAGCTGGCGGCAGAGACGCTCGAGGCGTCGCCAAACCCGAGTGTGGAGATGGCCAAGTACCTCGATCGCATTGCCCTGGCCCGGCCGCGTGCGGTCGAGCCGTATCGCGCCGCCGTCGCCGGGACCCGCGCTCGCCGTGGCGGGCTGCGCGTACGCCTGCTACCTTTTGCGGCGTTCCCGGAAGTGGTGCAGCTGCGTCCGGCGCCGTTTCAATCCGTGGTGCGGCCCACCGCTGGTCGACCTACACGCACGTCCACGTCGAGACGCGCGCTTGCTGTCTCTGATGCCCGCAGCAGCAGCAGCAGCGGGGACGCGCCGCTGGAGTCCGTGTTTGCCACCGTCTTTGTCGGGTCCGCCCAGCTGAAGAAGCACGTGGAGCGCGCCACGGCTGCGCTCGAGTGGGCGACAGGCATCCTCCGTGCGTGCCACACGCTCGTGAAGCCCCTGACGCGTTCGCCACCACCGTCGGAGGCGACCGCTCCGCAGTCCTCCTCGACTCAGACGGTCGCGGAGGGCGAGGATGGGTCTGTCGGACTGCGACGTCAGAACCTCTGCGGCACCTACGTGCGGTCGCGTGTTGAGACGCAAATGGATACGCTCTTCACGTGCATCCCGTGGTCGAACCTGCTGGAGGGCAATGGCCTGCAATCGCCATGGCTTCCCGCAGAGGACACCACAGACGCAGAGGTCGAGGTAGAAGCAGCTGCGGATGAGCTCGCCTCTGCACTTGCTGAGGAGGCGAAGACGACATCAGCGGAGGGGGAGGGGCGCGTGAGTGCTGAGGAGGCAGCAGCGGATGTGCTGGCCATGATGCTGGAGGAGGACGTCTCCGCGCTGGAGGTGGCGACGACTGAAGCTGAGAAGAGCGAGGCAATCGCCACACCGGCAACGACCAGCACCGCAGACGCCGACGGTGATAGCGAGGCCCCTCCTTGCTCAGAGGCGGAGATGGCAATGCGGACCGCCATGCAGGGACTCAACGACGCACTCGGCGATTTCGAGGTGGCCGTCGCGGATGTCTTGGACTGCTACGAAGATTACTTTGACCTCCCACGAAAGCCCGAGAGTGAGCCGTTGCTCTCTTCTCCTGAATCATCGTGAAGCGTGCTGTACGGCCGGCATCCACGTTTTTTCCTTTTTTTTTGCATTGCGCTCTTATGCTGACGTGCACGAGCGCCACGACTACGAATACAACAAATACTTGTGACCATAGATGAGTACGAATACTGTCTCTCCACACATACACTCATAACATTCACCTCCTTACCCCCGAAAACAGCAACAACAACAACAACACACAAACCAAAACACAATAATACTATAACATACCTGCTCGTTTACTTTTGCATGCTCGCATGGCCTTGCTGTGAGTGTCACTCCGCGCCTCCCCCATCTGTCTTTCTCTTGCGTTGAGCACCAACAAGAAGGCAGGGCTGGTTCGCAAAAAAGCTTCCCTCACCATGCGGTGACACCAGACGTCGTCTGTTTTTGTTTTTTTTATTATCTACCACACTGAAAAACAAGATCACGTTCAACGCCACAAACAGTGGCTTGGATTGTCTGCTAAACTCTATCTACCACTCGTCACACTTCTCTGACTCTTCCTACTTCCCATCATCAAGAACAGGAAAACCAAAAAAATATACAGAACAGAAAGAGCACCACCGGGGATCAACCTCAAAAAGGCAGGCTCTCTGTCTCTACCTTTTTGTGTGCCTGCGTTTTTTTTTTTGACCGTGTACCATACCTCAACCTCAATCCCCTCGCTTTCAGTTTTGTTTTCTTCACCCACTTTTTGTTCATCTCCGTCTTTTTTTTTTCCATTGAACACGCCTTTCCCTTGTTTTGCACGGTTTAGATGGAGGCTGATGACGCCCCGCTCGTAACGTCCTGGGCCGCGCGTGCGTTCACGCTCTTCAGGGATGAGCTGCTCGAGCTTGAGGAGCTCACCTGCCAGGAGGAGAAGACCCTCGAGAGGGACCTCACGCAGCTCAAGGCCCAAACGACGGCCGAGGCGACGCGCCTGCTCGCACAAAGCACAGGACCCACCCGGCCGTCCGCGGGCGGCCCAAGCAGCTCGTCCAACGGTGCATCTGCCACCCGGCGTGCGCACAAGGGCGGAAAGGAAAAGGGCACAGAAGCGTCCAACGCGGCGGCCTCGGTTCGTCGCGAGAACATGATTGAAGCACGGACCCACGAGCTGGTGGCGCAGTACGAGCGCCAGCCATGGCGTCGCCTCTACCAGCAGTACCAGTCCGAGCTGAATGGCCTGCAAACCTCCGTCGAACCCATCAGAGCGCGCGAGCGGCAGGAGTTCGAGTTCTTCTCGATGCGACCCGCAGAGAGCTACACCCTGGACGACGTGCTTGACGCGAGTCGACACCACGTCGACAGGCCCCTCCAACTTGTCACACCGCCGAGGGCCGAGTCCGCGCTGAGTGCGAGTACGGACTCCTTCTGCGCCTCGGCGCCGCAGGGCACCACACACAGACCCTCCACAGCCCCGTCAGGGTCGCACCTCAGCGCGATGCCGGATGATGTGAGCGGCAGCATCATTGACGCCGTCGACTTTGCACGCAAGTACAACGAGACGCTCACCGCGACGTACGGCTACAAACCCGTTCTGGGCACGGATCTGCCCCCGCCGTCCGCCTCGCACTCCGCGTGGGCTGAAGACGCGCAGAAGCTGGAGGCGGAGCTCGCGCAGCACCGCCCAGGACTCGACACGGTCCCGTCCGACTTTTGCGTCAAGACATTTCCTCCGCCTGGTCATGTTGCGGCTGCTACCGCGGGTACTGCTGTTGCAGGAGAGATGTCCGCGTCCTCCCGTGCGGCCACACGCTTCCATGAGCCGCTGCCGCCTGCGCCAGGGTCCGCCGCAACTCGACGCACACGCCTCGCGGATGGCACCGCCTCTGCCGACCCTGGTCGCGCACGTGGCAAGGCGACGACAACCACGCGAGACAGCGGGCCACTCACGCTCGAATCGCTGCGTCTCCCCTTGCTCACCGCGCTGACGCAAGGCGGTGGCCGTGGTGGGGCGTCGAACGACGCCAACACACCCGCCACAACGATCTCCTCCGGCCGCAACGGTCTCGGCGATGACGACAACGGCAACAACGGTGACGGCGAGGTAAGCGCGAGCTCCTCTGGGCGGGCCCCACCGCCCCACAAGGGCAAGGGGAAGAAGGGAGCCACAGGACGTGCCGGCGCCGGGACGCGCTCCGCCGCAGCCACCGCCGCGGACACACACGCAGAGTCTGCCGAGGCCGCGACCACGGTGCGTGACCGTCTCGCCAAGGCGCCCAAGGTGGAGTGCTCGGCCAAGGATGACACCGTGACGCTCAAAACGGTGGTGGGTGAGGACGTGCGGCAGACCATACGCTTCACGAACCGCGCCGCCCACAAGATGCGATTCAAGGTGAAGCCGTCGAGCCACCCGTGGCTCGCGTACAACTGCACGTACATCGCGCCTGTCCCCGGCGGTGGCGGGGCACCGTCTGAGGAGGTCGCGGTTGAGACCGCGCTGAGCACAGGAGGCTACATTGAGGTCGAGGTGGTGTTTAACCCACTGGACACGTCCGAGCCCAAGATGAGGACCACACTGGAGGTCGGACTCGCGCGCGAGGTCAACGCGCGGTCGGGAGAAGGTGCCCAGTGGGACTTCTACAACGTCGCGGTTCGCTGCGAGACGGTGCTGCCTGCCTTCAAGCTGTACCGGCAACCCACGGCTGCGGAGGTGCAGGCCGAGCCCGCAGAGGCCGTACAGTCCGTCGTGACACGCTGCGACTTCCCCTTCACCTTTGCCCTGGCAGAATCCACAATGCACTACCAGCTCGAGAACACCGGCTCCACCGCGTACGTCAGCCTCGTGTGCAACTCGGACGAGTTCGTTGTCGATCCCGCGCCGTCCACGTCCACGCTGCTTCCGCAAGGTGACGCGATGGACCTCTCGGTGACCTTTGCCCCGCTGATGGAGGGGCGCTGCCGCAGTCACTTGGTGGCCGAGGTGCGCGAGGCCGAGGAGGGCCCTGTGCTGGCGCGGCACACGTTCGAGCTGCGTGGTGAGGGTGTGCTCCCGCACGTGCGGCTGCACCGACTGGACGACGTGGTCGTGGACATCAGCGGCCATCCGCAGTGGCAGACGAACCCAGAGGAAGGCCCGGCCCGCGTGACGCTTGAGAACACGACCCCCGACATCCCCAAGACGATCCGCGTCGTGGTCAGCAACGACAGCCCCGTCTCCTTGCCGTTCGAGTGGGTCTGCGAAGCCAACAACAGCAGCCACGACGGCAACAACAACAACAACAACGCGTCAGGCCGTGGCGATCACGAAACGGAGGTGTCCATTGTGCCAGCGGCCGGCACGCTCCCCGCAAACTCGGAGACGGTCTTTGTGGCGAGTGTGACCGCCCACAGCGTGTTCCCGCTGCTCATGTCGTGGTGCCTGTACCTGACGGGGCTGCCGAACGTCTCTGCGTCCTGCCCAGCCCCACCTGGCGTGCAGCCCGAGGTGACGGCGCTGTACATGCGGCCCAAGTTGGTCCCCAGCGCGCGTGCTGGGAGCAGCGCACCAGGGGCTGGTGCGTTGGCTGTGGACGCGTACGCAGACCCAGTGGGTGTCTTCCGGCCGAACCTCGTGTCTCAGCCCACGGCACAGCTGGACAAAGTGTTCGCCACCGGCTTCTTCGCCGTGGCCCACCCCGCCGTCCCCTCCGCCGTGCTCGTGCCGAGCTGCCTTGAGGAGGCCGTGGACTGCCTGCTGCACTACGAGAACGTGCGCCGGGTGACGCTCAAGAACCACTCGCCACGCGCGCTGCACTTCATTCTGGACCCAACTCTGGAGGAGTGCAAGGGCTGGTGCGCGCCGTCGTCGTGGCGCTTCTCAACACGCGGCACGGAGGAGCCCGATGTGCAGATTTCCTTCACACCGCGCACTGGCACAGTGCCACCGTTCGGCTCCGCGACCATCACCGTGCGCTTCGCTGTTCACACCGTTGGTCCGCACCACCTCGAGGTCAGCTGCTTCATTCCGGAGATCACAGCCTACAGTGGCCATCGCTCCGCCGTGACGATGGGGGCAGATGCCGGCGCGGACGTGGCCACGTCTTCCAGCTCCGTCCACCCAGCGCAGGACGCGGCGCTCGTGGAGATGAGCGCAGACGGCGGAGGCGGCAGCAGTGGCGAGGGCGGTGCGTTGGTGCCGTGCTCACACACGGTGTCGCTGCACGTGACCGGTGTGGGCGCCTCGGTGCACACGAGCGCCGAGTTCCTCGACTTTGGCCTGATCGAGGAAGGCCACGAGGCGGAGGCGTCCTTCACTGTCACCAACGACAACCCCATCCCCATCACCTTTGACCTCCTCGATCCGATGATGCGCGAGCCACCACGCTTCGTCTTTATCCCGCCCGTGTTTCGCCTCGGCGCGGGCGACTCCGTGGAGGTCACTGTGTACCGCAAGGGTGTCGCGGCCAACGATGCGCAGACCTACTTTGAGCTGTGCGTGCGGGACGGCGCGACCATCGCGATTGAGACCCGCGCCACGATCCAGTCCGCCACGCTCATGCTCGAGGACGCGGTGCTGAACTACGGCACAGTGCCAGAGAATGTGTGGCAGGAGCAGATACTCCACGTCACGAACACCTCCGCACTGGATGCACCCTTCACGGTGGAGATGGCCTTTCCGCTGCCAACGCCGCACATTGATATTGAGTTCACGTCGCAGCACATGGTGCGTGCCGGCCAGACGCGCTACGCCGTGCCTGTGCGTGCGCGCTTTCGTCACCGCGCGATGCCGTCGGATGAGGAGCGCGAGGCTGGCATTGATCGCTACCGCTCCTTGTTGGCTGTGCGCTCGCTGCGCACGAACCGCGCCTTGCTGGCGGAGATCCGCTGCGACGCGGTCGAGCAGCTCGCCATGTCGCTTGATGTCATCCTGCCGAGCGGACCGAACGCGGCCCCACTGAAGCAATCCACGTCCGACTACCTCCACGCGCTGCTCACCAATGAGGTGGTGGAGAGGGCCCTGCAGATCGTGACTGATGGTGCCGCTGGAGAGGCAGAGGAGGAAGAGGGAATGCGCGACAACAACGGTGAGGCACGTCCACCGCTGCAGGCATACTGCCCACCCGTGGTGCTCTCCGCGACCTTGGCCGATGATTCCCCCGTGAGCCGCGAGTCCTTCACGCTCTGCCTCACCAACCACACGGGCTGCGAGAGTGTCTACCACGTTGCCGCGCAGTGCTTTGCGCCGCTGCCCGTGGACTCGACGCAGTCCATGCGTGGGCGACCGCACTCGCTGGCGACGGCGGCATCGGGTTTCCTCAACGCGACGACCGGCACTGCCGCGCCGCCTCCCACCGTCTCGAATGCGCCTCCCACCGTCGCCATCGCGGCCCACCACAGTGCCCACAACACGCACAACAACAACAACAACGCCAGCGCGGTGCCCATGATGGCCTCAGTGCAGCCCGCCTTCTGGACCACCGCGGTGAACGGTCTCGAGGAGCGTGAGCGTGACCGACGTGTCGGCTTCTCGGAGGCCCAGCAGTTGCTTCGCGATGGCCGTGGCTGCGCCACGACGCTGGATGGCACCGCAGACGGCCCTGTTGGTCCCCTCGCAGCCCACAATCTGACCTTTTCCCTTCTCGCCAATCTGCCCGGCCGCTACGAGGAGAGCCTGCAGGTCTCCTGCGGTGCGCTGCCCGCTGTGGCGATCCCAGTCACGTACGAGGTGCGGGGCTGCCCGATCCTCATCGACCCGACCACGTCGGGGCTGACGAGGGTGGAGGGGCTCGACGTGCTCGTCATGCCGTCCGTCATCGCCTCCGTCGCCACGTCGCGACGGGCGATTCGGGTCGTCAATCGTGTCCCACGCGACCTCAACGTGTCTGTCGAGGCGTTCATCACGGCGTCCACCTTTGAGGTCATCGCGGTGGACGATGACGTGGAGGCGTCGCAGGTGGTGCTCACGCTGGCGCCGCTGAGTGCCGCCACCAAGCGCCGCGAGCACGAGCGCAAGGGGCACACGTACGTCTCCCCTGCCCACTTTTGCTTGCCCGCCATGTCGTCGAAGGAGGTCATTGTGGAGTACACGCCGAGCCTCAGCCTCGTCAAGGGCGTGCTGGACGTACTCGACGCCTCCACCATCACAGGGGATGCGAAACAGCGCAAGACGAAGACGAAAAGGAAGAAGAGCACCACTGGGCTCACCGCCGCCACCGAGGCGCTCTGCAAGGCACCGCATTACACGGGCTCAGCTGGGTCCCCCACTGATGGGCGCGCTGTGCCAAGCTCCATCCTGACGTCGTCGGCCGCGGCTGTCTCTCGTGGTGCACAGTCGCGTACGGACGTGTCGAACACACAGCTCCCCTTGCCGTCATCGTCCTCTGCGTTGACAACATCAGGTCACCGCGCGGAGAAGGGCCTGAACGCGGGCATGTCCGACACGTCCGACTCCGACACGGAGACGAGCGACGACGACGACGACCGCGTGCGGCCCGCCGCGACGCAGGAGGTGGACTGGCACGGCAGCCTCGTCATCCAGGCGGAGGTCGCCGACAGCGCCTTCAACGACGCCTTCCTCATTGACGAGTTCTACTTTTTGAACGCGGCTAAGTATCCGTCCACGCGGCGTCTGCGCCAGGACGGGCTCGGCACCACCACCACCGCGACAGCCACGACGATGCACAAGACGCAGACCCTCTCCAGCCACGCGAGCCAGAGCATCGGGCGTGCGGCCTTGGCTGGTACAGGCGGCGGCGATGGCAGCAGCGGCAGTCGTGAGGACGGCAGCAGCGGCAGCGGCGCGCGACCGGCGTGGGCGAAGAGCATCGTGCGGTGCGTTCCAATGCTGGACGTGCAGCGTCCACTGCGCAGCCGCCCTGGTCGCGTGCTCCGGCAGAACCGCCTACTCCTGCCGACCCAGGCCGAGAAGTTCCTGCTCGACCGCGAGCTGCACCGGCTGGGGCTGTCGAGCACGTGTGCCTCGCCTCTTGCCCATGGACCTGACGACACGTCAGACGCGCGTGACGAGAAGAGCGACTCGAGCGACGATGCGGACGAGGATGCGGGCGTCTCGAACGTGCCGCTGCTGGACGCTGCCTCGGGAGACATTCGACCCGTTGAGGCGCTCCTGGCGGAACAGGAGGAGCGGCTCGCGTTGGAGGCGTACCTGGAGCGACGCCGTGCCGAGGTACGCGAGGCATCAACACGGTACTTTGCGCCGCTCGAGTTGCGGCTGCGTGCACGGTGTGGTGTGCCGCGACTGGCGGTGCAGCCGTCTGCAAGCGGTGTCTTTTTCCCGCCCTACTCGCCCAACACGCCGTGTGTGCGCACGATCCGACTCACGAACCGCAACAGCGCCTCGCTCTTCTTCCAGCTCGCGGTGTCGGTGCCCGAGTACTTCCGCGTGACGGGGGCGGAGCTGGTGCCGAGTGGCGTGGAGGAGGACCCCCTCCTCGCAGAGGATGAAGAGAGCAAGCTGGGCATCAAGGCGCTGCAGGACCTGAAGTGGTCCGACACGGCTGATCAGAAGAGCGCCGCCAAGCTCCTCAAGGCGGGTCAGAGCAGCCGTCACGCCACGCAGTCGCGTTCTGCCATCGTGACGCTCTCGATGCAGGCGCAGTCCACCATGGCCAACGGTCCCTACGGAGAGACCCTCTCGCCGCTCATGACGGTACTGCGAGGGAACGCGGCCGCGTCCTCGTCCACAACACACGGCGACAGCAGTGGGGTGGGCTCGAACCCAGTCTACCGGCTCCGCAGCAACGACGCGCTCGACGTGACGGTGGAGGTCGTGAACGCGACACAGTTTGCCCGCAAGGCGGAGAATCGACACGCTGTGCTGCGCAGCACAGCGGGTGGCGCCACGGGGCTGATCGGCATGAACAGCACCACCGGCACGGCGACCATGTTACGCACAGGCGGAGCAGCGACGACGACGACAGCGACGACAGCACCGTCCCTCGCGCTCACAGCAACGGTGGGCAGCGCCCCAGCCGCACTGCCACCGCTTTCCCTTGACGCCATCCTGTCCATCCAGTATCTTCAGACGTCGCGACCACGCCCACCGGCTGTCACTGCCGCCACCGCTGAGAACACCACGACCTCCCTCAACAAGAACCACCGCTCACCGAAGCTGATGCCAGTGGCACCTGGTGGTGCGGCAGGATCTGCGCCGCAAAAGACCACCACCAACACAACCACTAGTACCAGCGCCGTCTCGGGCTCACCCCGCCCGTCGTCGACCAAGCGCGGTGTGCGCACCCTCGCCTCACACGACATTGACGTGCCTGACCACGTGGAGCAGACGGTCCCGCTGTGCATGCACTTCACGGCGGTGGTGGTGTCGAGCTCTCCGTCGCTGGTGTGGTTCAAGCCGGGCCAGATGCGCCACGATGGCCGCCGTCAGCCGTCCTACCCGCAGCGACTGACGCTCTTCAACCACACGAAGCAGCCCGTCACGTACCAGCTCGTGGCCGTGTCGGCGCAGCAATCGTTCGCGGCGTCGTCGCGGGGTGCCGTGGCGGGCACCGCGGCCGATCTCACGCCTGGCCGCAAGCTGCACGAGGTGACCAACCTGCCCGATGCGCTTGTCGGCGACGATGGCGATGGCGCGCTGCTCGTGGACGACAAGACACCGTTTGTCGTGTCGCCCCTCCGCGGGACCATTCCTGCGGCGTCGCGCGGCGGCGAGCCAGGCGTGGCGGTGATGCAGGCCAGCTTCGTTGAGAACTCGAACGTCCGCTACGAGTGTGCGTTCCGTGTCTTGATCAACGGCTCGCTCTCGGAGTGCACCTTTCTTCTCCGCGGTGACAGTCGCGAGAGCGAGGTCTAAACCCACCACGAAAGGAAGAGATGGACGGTGATGTGCACGCGTACCCCAAGACAAAACGCAACAGCCGCCGCAAGTGAATACCATTAACAGATGACGTGGAAATGGTTCCTTTTGTTTGTTGAAACCCAACACCCAACCTTGGGTTCTATGTAAACCAGTGTATTATTGTCGCTCGATCATTACTCGTATCTTGCGACGTATCCCCATCGCAAAGACAAAAAACAAAAGAACAAAACCAAAAGAGCAGACGAATGTGTCATGAGACAGCAACGCAGCAGATGCACAAAATTATACATGAGGAGAGAATTCCCATAGTGTGAGCGACATGAACAAAAAAATGCGAATGGGCTGTCTGCTCACAGACAGATGTCACAGAGAAAGATGTATGGTCAGAGGTGACAGCTCTGCCACCGTGTGCTGCCGACTCGTCTCGTTGTTCTGCCTCTCTCTCTCTCTCTTATTTTGTGCGTACACAAATTGTTTCCCCCAGATTCAAGTCACACCACTCTATCCTCATCTCTCACAATCCCGTTTTCTCTTTGTCGCGCTCACTTGTGCTTGTTGCACATTTTTTGACTTCCTGGTGAATCGGCTTCGTTCACACGCTGTCAGGCGAATCACCATTGATTTACCGGCGTGTAGTTATCTCTCTTTTTCTTTGCGTTGTTGTCACGTCCCTTTCGCTTGTGGGATCTTTTTTGTTTCACCTCCTTATCTTTCCGTGTCTTTTTGTATCGCACTGGCTCATTGCAGCACCACCTGGCAACTCTCTCTCTCCTCCACACCAAGACCGCAGCATGCAAGGCTATCCCTACGGTGGCTACGGCAACTACTACGGCTCTGGCGCGCCTCAAGCCCCAGCGGCGACAGGGGCCCCTGCACAGCCAGCGCCGCAATCGCAGCCAGCCGCGCCTCAGGCACCCGCCTCCCAACCTGTGTACGGTGGCTACGGTGGCTACGGTGGTTACGGCGGTGGGGCAGCCGCTGCACCAGCTGCTGCGCCGGCACCTAGCGCGTCGGCACCAACGAACCCGTACGCGTATCCCCCAGCACCTGCACAACAACCACAACAGCAGGCCCCTGCCCCAACACACGCACCACCGGCCGCTGCCCCGGCTGCGCCTGCGAACCCATACGCCGCCCGTCCTTCTGCACCAACTGCGTCCACCGCGAGCACCCCGCAGCCGGCGAATCCTTATGCGACCACAGCGGCGGCCCAGCAGTCGCCATACCAGCCACAGCCGCAGCCGCAGCCGCAACAAGAGCAGCCGCAGTACCGGCAGCAACCGCAGGTTCCACAGCCGCAGGTCCAGCAGACCCAGCAGTTCACACAGCGCGCCTCGCCGCCACCGATGGAGACGTTGACGCCAACTGGGCAAGAGCCGCGCCCCCGCGCATCCGATCGGCGTGACCGTCGCGCGCCTCTCGCTCGCCCGGCGCCTAACCGTCCCGTGAATCTCGAGAGCGCCCCGAGCCCACCGCGCGACATCCACTACACGGACATCCCCAGCGAGTACAACACAACCGCGTGCAACCCACCCCTCTCCACCGTCGACTTTGTCGGCATCGACGACGGCAACGCCAACCCGCGCTTCTTCCGCGCCACCACGGCCAGCACGCCAACGGAGGAGAGACTCGTCAAGGACAGCAACATTCCCTTTGGCGCCGTGCTCTCCCCGCTGTGCCGCCCGCTGCACCCGAAGGAGGAGGTCCCGGTGATCCGCGACCGACCACCCGTGCGTTGCCACCGCTGCCGCGGCTACATCTCCTGCCACTCGCGCTTCATTGAACTCGGCCGCCGCTGGGAATGCACGTTGTGCGGCGTCGCCAACAGCATCGATGAGGGGTACTTTTGCAACGTGGACAACAAGGGCCGGCGCCTTGACCGCTACGATCGCCAGGAGCTGTCGCTGGGCAGCGTGGAGTGGGACGTGGATCAGTTCCCCGAGTACTCGCTGCGCACGGACAAGGACGTTGTGCTGCCGGCGCGCCCGCTGCACCACCTCTTCCTCCTCGATCTCTCCTCCCAGGCGGGGAACAGCTTTCTGCCCGAGTACGTGGCGGGCATCCAGAAGGGCCTGCACGACATGGCTGAGCTGACACCGCAGTGCAAGGTGGGCTTCATTGGCTACACCTCACAGCTGCACTTCTTCAACGTGCGTCATCCGCAAATGCCGCAACTCGACGTCCCCAATGTCCAGGACCCGTTCATCCCACTCCCGTTCGGCCGCCTGTGCTGGCTCGAGGTGGGCTCTGAGTTGGAGCTGATCGACAGCTTCCTGTCGCGTGTGGTCGGGATTGCGGCGGAGCTGCAGGATGGCGGCAATGCCTTTGGTGCGGCCGTGCGTGCCGCCACGCTGGCTCTCGCTGGTCAGCACGGCGGCCGCGTCATTGGCTGCTCGCATGGGCTGCCCAACGCCGGCGTCGGTGCCCTCGCCGCGCGCGAGTACCACAAGCTCTACGGCACGCCCAAGGAGAAGGAGCTGCTGCGTCCGATGGAGGGGTTCTGGACCACCACCGCGACCGAGTCCGCGAAGCAGCAAATCTCGTTTGATCTCTTCATGTTCCCTGGCTCGGAGTACTGCGAGCTGGTGACGGTGTCGCAGCTCTCGCACGTCACAGGGGGGCGGGTCTTTTTGTACAGCAACTACGACCCCCTCATCGACAACACCAAGGTGCACGCCCAGCTCGGACAGGTGCTGACCGAGGAGGCCGGCTACGCGGGCATTCTGCGTGTGCGCTGCAGCACGGGCCTGCACGTGCAGAAGTACCGTGGCCACTTCTTCTCGCAGACGTCGAGCGACATGGATCTGGCGTGTATCGCCGGTTCGTCGACATTTTTTGTGGACTTTGCGCACGAGGGGACGCTGCAGAAGAACACGTACGCGTACTACCAGGTGGCTCTGCTCTACACCACCCGCGACGGCCACCGACGTGTGCGTGTGCAGTCCTACCGCTGCACGGTGGCGCCGACGCTGACCAGTCTGTTCGAAGGCGCCGACCTCGAGGCGGTCTTCTTCGGCTACTTGCAGGAGGCTGTCGCGGATGGCGTGAACAAAGGCCTCGAGAGTGCCCGGAACAGCGCGACGGAGCGGCTGCTCAAGATGCTCGTCACGTACCGACGCTTCTGCACGACCAAGGCCGACGATAACCTCCTGCTGATGCCGTCGCGGCTGAAGCTGCTGCCGGTGTTCGTGCTGTCCTTGGTCAAGTCGGACGCCCTGGTCGAGGGCACGACCGTGCGTCTGGACAACCGCGTGCACTGCTTGTACGACCTCGTCACGATGCCGATCCACAAGATCTTGATTTACTTCTACCCGTCGCTCTTCGCTGTGCACACCATGGTGGCGGACCTGCAGTGCGGCACGTACAACACCATCACGGGCAAGTGCATTTTGCCCGCACATCGCCAACTCATCCTCGAGTCGATTGCCAAGAACGGCGTGTACGTGCTCTGCGACGAGCAGGCACGTCTGGTGTACTTGTGGATCGGCTCAGAGGTGTCGCCAGCCGCGACGGAGTGTCTCTTCACGGACTGTCCGGACGCACGCATCGTGTGCCGCTCGGGCGGGCCCGGCGAGGAGTGCTTCAGCGAGCGCCTCCGTAATGTCCTCTACGCCCTCATGTTCCGCGACGATGGCATGCGGCGACTGATTGTGCTGCACGAGGGTGAGCGCAGCGAGGAGCCCTTCTTCCTGCAGCTCAAGGAGGAGGATCACGTGGCGACCAAGGGCCTCAATTACGGCAAGTACCTTGCGCAACTTCACCGTCGTGTGCGTGATGCGATGTACTGAGGACACATCCGCACACACACACAAAAACAAACAAAAACCAAAAACCAAACAAACATACAAACACAGTTGCTATCACCCACGCACCCACCCACCACAACAAAAGTAAGAAAACAGCAACTCCAACAACAACAACGGGCACCGTGGAGAAGAGGAGGATTAAAGATAGGAAAAAAAACGACGTGGGTATGGAAAGCGAATGTGATGGCATGATCATCATCACGGACGCTGGACTACCCTTGTTCTGGGCTTTGTTTTGTTTTGTTTTGCTCGTCGTGTGCTTTTGACGCCAAGCTTTTGCCCTCGCTCTTGCGACTCCACCCCCCCAGCCCCACCCCCTCTACACAGTAAACTCTATCCAAAAGCAAAAAAGAAAAGAATGACAGTATCCACGGTAACAGGGCTCGTCCGAAAGTGCGAGAAGGGAAGGCATTGCCGGTGCATTTGTGTCACTCCCTCATTGTCGACACCGTGTGCAGTACGGCGGCAAATCACTCTTCCACGCGTGCATTTGCCCCCCCCCCAAAGCCATGCTGCGTGGATTACACCACTCACCGTGGCTCAGCACGGTTCACACACGCGGTGACGTGTTCTTCACCGACTTCCCCCTTTCTGTTTTGTTCACTCCCTTGAAAACAACAACAACAACAACAACAACACCAAACTCATTCATCCCCTCACTACAGAAGCAAAGCTTGCGAAAGAAAAAAGCACTAGATTTCCTTTTCTCTCTCTCTCTTCACAAGCTTGTTTTTTTTTTCCATCACCCACCTGCCTGTGTTCAATGTGACGATTAGATACTTCCACAACTCATCTCATTGAGGCTGCGTTCTGTGACAACAAAACAACAACACCCACACTCGTTTGGTTGTCACCCCTCTCCCTCCCTCTCCTCCCCCCTACTTCACGGCACAGTGATGGACACGCGGTTTCACTGCGTCTATCTGCTTACGAGCCTCGATCCGCACTGTGCGGGCCAGTTCTACATTGGCTACACCGTCAACCCACTGCGACGGCTGCGGCAGCACAACGGCGAACTCGTCAACGGTGCCCGACGTACGAGTCGGCGAGGCCGACCCTGGACACTCGTGTGCTGCGTCTCCGGCTTTGCGGAGGATCGCGCCGCGCTCAAGTTCGAGTGGAGCTGGCAGCACCCCAACGTGTCCTCGCGGCTCAAGCACACCGTGCCTGTGGCGCTGGCCGGCCTGCGCCACCTCCCGTACGCGGTCGGCACGCTTCACTACCTCCTCCGCTCCGACCTCTTCAATCGCCTTGAGCTCAAGCTGCACGTATTTGAACGTGATGCGTTTGATGGGGCCGTTGCGAAGGCGATGGCGCATGTCGCGTCCCGATTCGGCCCTGGACGCAGGGCCGTGAGCCCACCACTGACAGCGTCCTCACAGGGCGAACCACACTCGCCTGTGCCAGATGAGACGACAGCACTGCCGGCACTCGTTCCCTCCCACCTCTTCTCCATCGAGGTCACCACGCGCGAGGCCTTCGAGGACACGTACCTCGCCCACGACCGTTGCCTGGCACGCCAGCTCGCAGGCGCGCACAGCCTTCAGGAGCTGTCCGTCTTGTCCTGTCCGTACGATATGTCGGTGCTGTCACAGACGGTTCTGCAGGACTGCAGTGCGTCCTCCTCCGTTGATCACAGGAGCGATGATGAGGAGGCATGCCAGACACTTGGCTGGGATGCGGTGAGTGACGACGAAGGGGAGAGGGAGGCGACAGCAAAGACTGCCGACGAACGGTGCTGCAGCGATTCACCCGTGCCGCGTGAGATCTCCACACCACCACGTCAAGCGTGTCGTGAAGAAGAAGAAGTGGATCTCTTGGGCCCGCACGTCCCCTCGCCGCTGTCTGCTGTTGTGTCTCAGCGCGGTGCGAGCACACCCGCCAAGACCCGCCCATGGCCTGCGAAGGAGCAGAACGGTGCCACTGCCGTTGCGCATGCAGGCACCATTATTATGACCCCGCTGGAGCAGTGGTGCGAGGCGAACACGCCTAGCCGTTCAGGGCGGCGCTGTGTCTCGGCACCGCAGGAGTTTTCCCCAACGTCTCCACAGAGTCAGCCCATCTTTCCACCATTGCTGTCCGCATCCGCTGCCGAGGACGGGCCACCGTCAGTGGCTGCTGCAGCGGGTGCAATCGCCAAAGGCGCGGTGCCCACCACAGCTCGTCGCCTGCCACGTCGCTTTCGTCACTACAAGGAGGCCGACTTCATTCGCGACCACGCCGAGGAGGTGGTGCAACTCGAGGCGGGCATACTGCCCTGCACCCTCTGCGCGCTGCCTCTGAGCGCACCGTACATTCTCCGCTGCACGCGCGCCCCATTCTGCGCGCTACGCTGCCACCTCCCCTGTCTCGCGCTCTGGGCACACGTGGAGAGCTCACCGGCGTTGCAGCACACTGCCCCACCCCACGCGACGCACTCGCAGGCCGTGCCACCGACTCTCACCCTCACCCCTTGCCACCCGTTCTGCTGCCCCCTGTGCCGCGTCCCGCTTCACTGGGCGGCGCTGGTGAAGGAGCTGAAGCGGCGTGCGGTCCAGCACAACGCGCTGGTCACCCAACGCCGCCGCCTCCAGTCGCAGGCTGTCTGGGATGCGCGACTCGCAACGATGACCGCCGCCCATCAACAGGACCAACGCAGGGCCAATGGACAGCGCAGAGCCCGTCCGCCGGCACCAGGCGCCGCAGCCACGCATTATGGGCACGGTGCGGCGAAGCGCGCAAGGGCCGAGACACCTCCACCGCAGCCATCGACATCCTCAGCAGGCGGAGCAACAGGAGCTTGTGTGCGGGATGGCACAGAGATGGGCGTGAGTCTCGCGCTGACACAGTTTGACTCTTCAGAGTGGTGACGTCCGACGGACATCCAAAGAGCTGATTGGGCTACTCTCGACTGACTGTGCTCTTTTTTCATCCGCACTTGACAGAAAAACAGAACCTCTACACAACTCTCTCTCTCAAAAAACATACACTCCACACATACACACACACCACAAGTGCGTTATGCTGCCACTCATTCTCCTTTGGTCTCACTCTTATTCTGTTTATTTTTCAGTCAACTTCACGTGCTCGTACCCCACGTCACACAACTCCATGTCTTTCTCTCTTTCTCCTCTGCCGCCTTTCTCGTCGACTCTGCCCACTTGCTCTGTTTCCATCTCAGCCGTCCGATTTTGAGAGGCAATTTTTCTCTCTCTCTGTCAAACACGCTAGCATTCAGGACCGCACACATAAGCACATACAGACACACACAGAACTCACTCTTTTTTTTCTTTTTTTTTCTCTGTTTCACTTCACGCGATGAGCTCTCCCACGGCGGAAAGCCTGACCCGCGTGCAAACGGCTGACCTGACACACAAGGCCGCTCGGCGTCGTGGCCGCGCCGTCTTCAAGCTGGGCGCCGCACTCTACCTTCTCGGACTCTCTGAACGCGAGGAGAATGTGAATGCCAACGTGCTCCAGACCCCTGGCGATCTCAGCGAGGCCATGAAGCACCTGTGGGGGCACGGGTTCATCAGCCACTGGTATCTGTCTCACCACGCAGGCGGTGAGCACGTGCGCCGGCGGTGGCACGACCTCGGCTATCCCGAGTCGATACTGACAGACGGGCCCAAGACCGTTGGCTCCCCACTCGCGCGCGCATCGTCTCCTCTCGCTGACGTCGACACCACCCCCGTCGTGACCCCGACGACTGATGACGCGCTGATTGTGGCCGGCGCGCCGGGTCCCAACTTCCCGTCAAGGAACGCGCAGAGTGCGCTCGAAATGGCGCACGTGGCGATGGAGGGGTCGTGGAAGGAGGAACTCGGCTGGCGTGCGCTCGAGCACCCAACAAGCCGTGTCTTGATTCATCACGGACTCTACGCACCACTGGTGCTGCCGAACTCCACCTTCGTCTTCACTCCCGACACGCCGATGCGGGACGAAAAGAAGGCAACCAAACGCCCTGACAACCGCACGGACACCAACGCAAGCGCGACGCAGGGAACAGGACACATGGCATCCATCGGCGCGATTGGGCACCACCCAAACGTCGTCGTCACGTGGCAGAAACTCGACCAGCTCAACGCGCGCATGGGCCGTGGCTTCCTGGCATGCTGGCAGGACGTCTCCCCCTTCTTCGACGCCGAGGCACGCCAGTTTCTGGCGACCAAGCAGCTATCCGATGTGGCTGTCGCCGCGCCCGCATCACCGGTCCCAGAGGACTCTCTGGCAGGCGCGAACTCGATCATCACAGACACGACTTCCACCAACGCAACTGCCAATCCCACCGGTCTCACCGATCTCGTCTTCGACACGGAGATGATCTCCGCGGAAAGTCGCAGATCCAACCACAAGATCCACGACGAAATCGACGAGGAAGGGAACGGCGGCGCGACCGCGTCGGTCAGCGACGAGTCTGAAGTCGTGAGGGAGGACTACGTGCGCGCGCTGGCGGAGACGTTTTCCCGTGCCACGCGCTTCCTGCGCTCCAAGGCAGCTGCCCCTGCCGCGCCCAGCAGCAGTGACGCCGCGGCTGCTCCGCCACCGCACGCCAAGCAGGGCTGGGTGCGGCTGGATGTCTTGACCCGATACCTTCGCAAGAGCCTGCCTCCGTGCTTTGGTGGGGCTGAGGGCGAGCTCCCTGCGTTGGTTTCCAGGAGCACGGTGATACTCGTGTTGCTTCTGCGCCTCGACTTGCAGCAGCAGCTACAGTTCACCGTGACGTTGGCATCGGGCACATCTTGTGCTGGCGAGGACGCGCAGAGGCAGCAGCTGCAGCAACCGCCCATCTTCTGGGTTCGTGCTGTCTGGGGCCACAACGTGGCGGGCATCTCAGACGCTGTGGAGGCCTCGCACCCCTCCGCTACACTCAGGGCGGCGAGCGAGGAAGTCACGCGTCAGGACTACCAGGACGAGCGCAACGCATCTCCCGTGTCGGAGACGACGACACCAACAGCAACACCAACAACGCCGACGCCTGCGACTGTGAAAGCGCAAGATAATGCGTGGCAGGAGCTGGTGGAGTCGATCGCCGCGTGGGGCCTTGAGCTCGGCTCCGAGGACTTCGCGCGACTGTGCCCACCACGCCGGCCCTTCCTGGCGTTGCTGTCACCAAGCGTGTGCAGGCGACTGCGCACTGTGGCCAACCTGTTTCAGCGTGTGATTGTGCGGCATGGCTGTGCGGACACAGAGGAAAGCTGCATCGCTCTGCTCGCTGCGCTTGATGAGACTGTCCGTGCACCACTCCACGTCGTCTTCACCTCTTCCTATTCTTCAACCTCCTCGAGCACGTCGGCCGCAGCCCGTGCGGCGCTGGAGACGGTCTTGCAGCGCATGACGGCGATGGAGTGGGCGGGGGCGGCACTCAAAGCCTCGAAGCTCGTGGTGTTTCCGTACACGTCGCTGGACTGCGACGACAGCAGCACCTACGGCAGCGACAGCATCAGCAGCGGCATGGAGCGGTTCACTCGTCAGTCGGCGGCGTTGGTGCCGCTCAAGGCGAGCTTCATTGGCCGCCATGGCAAGACGCATGTCCGCCGTGTGGCCCCATTCATATTGCCTGAGAGGACGACCAACGGCAGCCACACTGGTTGGGGCGGCCTGGACGAGGCTGCCGCTGCATCCCCCGCGCTGGATCTATGGCTGCTGTCCGTGTACTCGCTGCACAAAGACTGCTGCCCCAACAACGCCTCTCTCATCACCGCGTCTGAGCTGTACAACATCCGCAAGATGAAGGTCCGCACTGTGCTCCCGTTGCTGCGTCTTCCGCGGCCAGACTGGTGGACCCCAATCAAGGCTGGCCGAGAGGAACAGGTCTCTGTCCAGACTATCACCACGCACCCGCTCTCGTGTCCCGTCGCAAGTCTCGACGGCGACTCTGCTGACGACGGGGAGATCAGTGAGACCACTCTCTTTGTTGCGCCGCCGTCGCGTGTGGTGGAGGACACGGAACGCGCCAACAGTTCATCGCCAGCAGATTCGGTCCCGGCCACGCCACCACCTCAGGATGCCACCACGACTGCCACAGCCGCATCGCCCGATGCGCTCCCCACGCCACCCTACTTCCCCACAGCACACTTGGACGGCTGCCTGGCGCGCTTCCAGTGCCTGTGCATCGCGGCGCAGCGCACGGCCCTGGCAACGTGGATGGTGACCCCTGCCGCGACGCGGTACGGCCTCCTCGGTGGTGCCACCGTGGTGCGCGGATGTTCACAGACAGAAGCCACACTGTCCAAGCCACAGCTGGCGCTGTGGGAGGGACTGGCTGCGTGGGCAGCGCAGTGCAGCACGTTCCACCGGCGTGGCCCTTTTGCCTCCTCGAAACTCGCTCTCTGGCTCCCACCCGATGAGCTTCCCGCGGCGACCACCACGGCGTCCTCGTCGTCGTCGACCGCGTCTCTCTTCAAGATTGGCTACCGCGCCGCCGTGCAAAAGGTGCGGCGTGAGCTCACCAGCGGTGTGCAGAACCCGTTCGCGCCCGTCTTCATGGTCGGCAACCGGGCGCTGTCCGTGCAGTGCGTGCCAGCGCGTGTCGACGAGGACGCGGCGTCGCACCCGTGCACGGCGCTGCTCCTCGGCGCACACCAGGTCCTCTCGTTTAACAAGACAACAGCAACGGCGACGCCCAAGACGGCGAATGCGGTGATCACCACTGCCTGGCCTCTCACGACAGACAGTGTCGCAAGTCTGAAGGATGAGACGCCCGCATCGGCCTTCTTTGCCCCCTACCACGAGTCCGCGACGAGCAGCAGCACGACGACGACGACCACCACGACCGCATCCACAGTGTCTGACACAGATCTCGCGCCGTACCACTACCTCGCCTGCCCAGCCGTCTACGTGGCCTCACAGGACACGCCTGACCCGAGCCCCACGACGTGGCCGAGCGCCGCGTTCGCTGGTTCTGGCGTCGCCGCCGCCCCCACACCAACGTTCTCTTCCACCTCCTCTTCATCGTCACCACCGTCCATGGCTACGCTGCTGTGGGGGGACCTGCGCCTGACTGTCACGTGGTCCGCGGAGCAGCTCGTGGACGCGCTCCTCTGCCCGCCACTATTCGCCTGTGTGTGGCAGTACGCACAGGAAAGGCCCACGCTGTCCATCGCGAAGCTGCAGCAGCGAATGCGTAGCTGCCTCGTGCAGTCGCTGACGGACATGGCCACGATGGAGCGATATGAGTTTGTTGGGGACGCCTTGGTGGACTACGTCCTCTCCATTCGCGTTCTCACCTTCACCAACCACGCCGGCACGCCTCTATGGATCGATACCGAGCACATGGAGCGGCGCAGCACGAACAGCAATCTCGCCAACTCCCTTCCGCTTGCGATCCGGCACTTTCTCGCTTCCACGCACAGCATCACCAACGAGAAGCGGTACGCGGACACGGTCGAGTCCTTGTTTGGCGCGTTGGCGGCATCACTATGGGCACTGCCGGTGACACGAGGTGTCGAGCCCGATGCGAGCCTGCTGTTCCGATGCGCGTCTGTTTTGATGGAGATTTTTCACGTTTAGCACACACACACACACACACTCACCGTATGCGTGTGTGACACACACACACACGCACTACACTTGATTCCACAGACCCGATATCTTTTGTTTTTCTCTCTCTATCTTGCTCTCCCCTCACAACTTTCATATTCTGAGCATCTCTTTCTTTTCTTTTCGCTTTTTTTCTCTGGCGATAATGCGGCCGGGGCACCCCCCTAGCCGTTACAGAATATGGCGCCTGTGCGTTTTGCCCACTTCTTTTTCTTTGGGGGCACTCCAGTTTTCCTTGTTTGCCCCTTAACTTCACCCGAGGACGAGACGTGTATCAGACTGACCCAGTCGGTATACCCTCTTCCTTCCCCTTCCTTTTCTGCCCTCACCGCAGAATTGATATGAACTAGTCCAATACTCCAGCTTATCCAACACGAGACAGACAGAAAGAATGAGAAAGGGAAAGGTGCGTTTCACTCGGCCCAGGTCGCGGACTCGCCTTGTGCACGACACCATGCTGCAGCAAAAGGAGGAAACACTTAACCTCTCTGACTCACCATACGTATTGCCCTGTTCCGATTAAGTCCCCCTATAAGAGACAAGTTCCATCACCACCACGATCAACCCCTCTTTTTCTCTGTCCCTCCTCCCGCGCACTTTGTGTTCTCCGTTGCTTTCTTATTTCTCGCTTCCTTCATACTCCTACCTCAACGTATCATTTTCTCATCTTGACTTGCAGGTGAGAACTCAACCGACAAAGACAGAAAAGTGTGCGTGACGACTTGATCAGCACGTTTTTTTTTTTTTATAGAAGAACCGAAAACTTTGTCAAATAGACACTTGTGCGTGCTATTGGATATTTCGCGTCCGTTCTGAAGACTGCAACAATCAACAAACAAGCAAACAACAACAACAAAAAACTACAACAACAACCGACTCTACGTGAGACAAACACACAAATGGCAGCTGTTGGCGGCGCAAGTAGCTCGTCGAGCGAGCCCAGCAAGTTTGACCTGGACGAGATGATCAACTACGTCA
Organism: Wallacemonas sp. MBr04; assembly: GCA_030849635.1. Taxonomy (NCBI): domain Eukaryota; phylum Euglenozoa; class Kinetoplastea; order Trypanosomatida; family Trypanosomatidae; genus Wallacemonas; species Wallacemonas sp. MBr04. Next base: position 77,389 of record JASANR010001541.1, read on the forward strand.
TCCAGTGCAAGCCGCTGAGCGAACAGCAGGTGGCCAAGATGTGTGAGAAGGCGAAGGAGGTGCTGCAGAAGGAGGGCAACGTGCACACCGTGCGTGCCCCCGTCACCGTGTGCGGTGACATCCATGGCCAGTTCCACGACATGCTCGAGCTCTTCAAGATTGGTGGTCTGCCACCGGACACGAACTATCTGTTCATGGGCGACTACGTCGATCGCGGCTACTACAGCGTGGAGACGGTGACGCTGCTGCTGCTGTACAAGATGCGCTACCCAGAGCGTCTGCACATCCTTCGCGGCAACCACGAGTCGCGCCAGATTACGCAGGTCTACGGCTTCTACGACGAGTGCGTGCGCAAGTACGGCAGCGCGAACGTGTGGAAGCTCTTCACGGATCTGTTCGACTATCTCCCCCTGACCGCTGTCGTGGAGAACGAGATCTTCTGTCTGCACGGCGGCCTCTCGCCAACGCTGGACTCCCTCACCCACATCCGCAGCCTCGAGCGTGCGCAGGAGATCCCGCACGAAGGCCCCATGTGCGACCTGCTATGGTCAGACCCAGGGGAGCGCGATGGGTGGGACGTCAGCCCGCGCGGCGCTGGCTTCACCTTTGGCGCGGACATCACCGACCAGTTCTGCCACAATAACGGCCTCAAGACCATTGCGCGTGCGCACCAGCTCGTGATGGATGGGTACAGCTGGACCCACCAGGACAAGCTTGTGACGGTCTTTAGCGCGCCCAACTATTGCTACCGCTGCGGCAACCTCGCTGGTCTGCTCGAGCTGGATGAGCACATGAACAAGTGCTTCTTCCAGTTTGATCCGGCCCCGCGCCGTGGCGAGGCTCAGGTTTCGAAGAGGACGCCCGACTACTTCCTCTAATCCACAAGAAGAGAGGGAGAGAAGGAGAAAGGCAGTCATTTGCGAAGAAGCCAGGCGAGAGCTGAGACGGAAGTGACGGAAGGACACACACACTCAGAAAAAAAAAGCAAAACTTGTGGGGTGAGCATCTATCGCGCTTGCATTGTTTCAACCGTCGCGACACACTTGCCCGTGTTTTCGTCCGTGCTCTTCTCTTGACCGGCTTCTAGGACGTGACTGTGTGGTTGCTCGTCCGCTTTGCTTTGCTCCTGAGCGTTTTTCTTATTTCCCCTCCTGTTGTATTTTTTTGTTCGCTATTCATCGTTGCCACATAGAAAAAAAAACAAGAGACAATAGTCACAACACACACACACGCACTCACAACTGCCCAATCAATGGAAAACCCTCGTGCTTCATGCAAGCGCTCCCCCCTCTTTGCCAGCGCGTACTGCGATGCGTGCGACGACGTGTCGTGTTCCGGGAGGCAAAGAGCCGTATCGCGGCATCGAAATACAGGAAACAAAAAAAAATGGATCCTCGTCCCTCTCTGGCCTCAAAGAGTCTCAGCGCGTGCACGCGCGCATGACCAAAGCGAGGCACGCAGACACGTGAATGCGTCTCCCATTTTTCCTTGAATTCGCTGCGCTAAGAAGCGGACACACACATACAACAAGTGGTGTCTATCACGCCAAAAGCCGAGTCATTACCGTATGTTCCGTTTGCCTTTCAAACTCCCCATTCTCTCACTTTCTTTCCTTTTCCTCTTCTCTTCACACGCGCGCGGTCTCTCTTTTGTGCGACAGTACTTCTTCTTTCGTCTCATTTCGCCATCTCTGTTCGACACGAACCGTGGCGAGACACTGCCAAGCTGATACATAAACCAACAAACAATCCGCAAAGCCAGATAGGGTCCAGTACCACGCCACCACAGCAGCCATGATCATTCCTGTCCGTTGCTACTCCTGCGGCAAGGTCGTCGGCAACCTGTACGAGCAGTATCTGCAGCTTCTCGACGAGGACTACACCGAGGCGGAGGCCCTTGATGCGCTCCACCTCGAGCGCTACTGCTGCCGCCGCATGATTCTCGCGCACATTGACCTTGTCGATGACCTGATCCCGTACAGTGTGCCAGTCGTGGGCACGATGCCTGCCATCGCACCCGTGGCGACCCCCACACCCCACAGACGCACAGCCTAGTCGTAAGTCTGTCATCACTCCACTCAAACAATTGTTTTTTGTTACACCGTGTTCCATAATCGTATAAACAACTTCCGATGCGCCAATGAAAACAAACATCAGTCACAAGCAAACAGCTTCATGTCACCATCTCACTCGACACGTAGGTGACGGCACACACACACGCAATAAAGAACACTTCGTTCTTCTGGTGGTCCGATCTGCGCACCACGAGTGCAAGATGCCACCTTGACGTTGCGTTACTGTTCTCCTTCCCTTCTTTCGTACGTCCCCGACTCTCTTTGGCTGCGAAGAAACGAAAAGCAAGGGGGGGGGGAAGGAAAATGCATCAGACACGCACGCAACGGCAGATACGCTCCAACACGGTACCATTTTCTTTTTGCTATTCTCTCACCCTTCTTCCTCCCTGTTACGTGACCTTCTCTTTCTCCGTCTCTGTTCCACTTGGTGCGCTCTCAGTGTTTTTTTCCCCCTTCATCACACACACAAAAAAATGCCGCCACGCAAGGCAACTCTGAGCCCCTCCGCGGGCCGCGACGAGGCCCCGAAGAAGAAGGCCAAGTACACGCACAGCCCGTCCGTCAGCGTCGGCGCGACACCGAACGCCACGAGCCCGGCGTCAGCCACCTTCGACTTCCAACTCACCAACGACGAAAAGCAGTTCTTGACGAATCAACTGGCTCAGCTCAATAGCAGCGGTGGTGACGACAAGGGCGGGGCCGCGCAGAAGGCGGACCTGTCCAGCGCGGCGTGGACGGCCACGCTGCTCCCGACGATTGCCGCCATCACACAGAAGGTCCTCAAGGTGGCGCTGGACCAGTACGAGGCGGCGTGCCACACCGCTGCCGCGGCTGCTGGTGACGAGGAGAGCGCCCACGGTGAGGCACCTCCGAACCCCGCCGGGACACCACAGCAGTTTGAGGAGGAGAACGAGTACCTGCTTGACCAGCTGCGACAGCTGCAGTGGGCACCGTTCACGTACCAGCGGCTGCTGGAGATTCTTCAGAACCCTTGCACAACCTGCTACTGCCTGCGTGCCGCCACCGCCAAGACAGGTGCGGGGCAGCCCAACAAGGTCATTCGGGGAGACGTTCTACAGGCCGCGCTGCGCCGCTGTATCCTGGTGAACTACCCGTTTTCCGGCGAGTCCGATCGCAGTGCGTAGCACCGTTTGCACTTTTTTTTTGGTGTTTGCAGTTGCGCCTCTTTTTTTGTTTTCCGGTTGGTCATGTTTATAGATAGACCCGTTCGTGTCTGTTCGTTGTGCGTCAAAGGAGGAGCCTGTCCACCGGAGACCACCACATAACAGCCACAACAACACACCAGTCTCGGGCGAATCACGCAAAGTTGAATATCCAAAATGATGACCGCAACGACAACACTGAATGCACTCTCGCTCATCACGGTACGTAGTCAGCAGCGTGGAGAGGAAAGACACAGGGCGAGACGATACCGCAGGCACTGCACTTGCCTTGCCCTGACCAGTCGACCCAGGGCTCACGACCACACGTTCACATTGCCAGCAAACAGATACACACACACAGACATCTCCCACTCCCTATCTTTCGTTTCCCAACTCTCTCTCTCTCTCCCTTCCTCTTCCTGACTGACAAACAAGCAGAGTTTCTCTCTCTATACAGATCTCTCTTTCCCAAACACGCTTCCATGGAGCCACACGTCTTCTGTGGTCCAGAGTTTCTTTTGGCGATCCCGGAGGCAAACCTCGCGGATGTCTTGGTGCCGTCCACTGGGCCCAGCACAAGCGAATCGGACGAGGAGCCGCTCATCTCCTTTGACCGCACCCTCCGCCCCGATGTGCTGACCACGTTTCAGACTGACATCTTCAACGTCCTGACGCCACACCTGCGTCGGCGGCTGCATCACGGCCTCGCACAGGCGCCACCGGCCAGTGCGGCCTCGTCTGCCGCGCTGAGCAAGGAGACGCTGGAGCGACTAGATCGCCAGCAGCGGCAGAAGCGCATGACGAGCTCCTCGCTCTCCATTCCACGCCATCAAGGCGCCGTGCCACCTCCGCCACGGGCTCTTCACCTACTCGAGCCTCTCATTCGCTACCCGCGAGCGTTCAAGGGCCGACTGGCAACCCCAAGTGATGCCGACAAGAAGAGCGAACACGACGGCGACAGCGACGGCCAGGCTGAGGCTGGTGCGGAGGCAAACACCGCAAGTCAGCCCGCGCCGTCCACGGAAGCGCGCGGCGCCGTTGCTGTGGCCCACGCACCCGCGTTGACGCCAACGTCGGCGGACGAGGAGGAGCTGCTGCTGAACACGGTGCGTGTGATGACCACGCAGCGACCGTCCTCCTCCAGCGTTGGCCCGCAGACGACCACGGCGGCGCTGAGCGCGGCGCTGGCAGCGTCAGCGGTCTCGGCCTCCCCGGGCAGTCCTGCGGCGGTGAGCTTCTTCTTGCTGTATGTCTGCGATGCGCGTGTGGCGGCCGAGTTGTACATGTTGTGCCTCGGCAACTTCCACATCAGCCTGTCGCACGGCGCCAAGCTCTACGCGGTGTTCGCACGGACGGCCAAGGCGGCGCCTGTGGTGCTCGAGGACGTTCTGTCGCGCCGCGAGACGCTCAAGGCGCACGCGAACATGGACAGCGATCTCCACGAGGTCCTCGAGGCGAGCCTGACGGATGCGTTCGTGGACGGCGTCATGCAGGCCCACACAGCACGCCGTGCTGCACGCGGTGGTGGTGGTGGTGGTGCGGCGCCAGGGCTGCTGACCAGTGAGGCCCGGCACACGCAGCAGATGGAGGCGGTGGTGCAGTATTGCGAGGAGAAGGTGCAGTACGCCGGTGTGCTGGACAACGACGGCGAGGCCAGCCCCTTCTTGCTGGCGATGGGCCTCGTGCTCAGGTTCGAGCTGACCGCGCAGGATCTGCTCCGGCACTTCCTGCCCCACCCACGCCGTGTCGTGCGCGCGGTGGCCCTCTTTGTCGCGCGCTACGTCGTGCCGCCAGAGGACCTTGGCCCCTTCTTCGCGCCGACTGTGGGTGACGCCGTCGTCATTGCGTGCACGGAGGATCAGAGCGTCACCACGTCGCTGCAGGACCTGGCGAAGCAACTGCTCGAGAACGACGAGGTGTGTGAGGCCTGGCTGCCGGGCGCGCAGCCGTGGAAGCGGTACTGGCTGCCGCGGGTCATTCTCCCGCTGGAGCAGGACATGGCGCGGTTCGCGAGCGACCAGAAGCAAGCGCGTGAGCGGCGGCTCACAGCGGCCGCGACGGGTGCCGAGGACGCTGACGGCGATGGCGGCAAGGCAGAGCCTGGAACTGGTACTAGTGCTGCTGCTGCTACTGGTGGTGCGCGAGGACAAGGGGCACACACCAGCGCGTCAGACGTGGGCGACAGCTTGTGCGGCTCTGGCCGTGGCGTCGGTGCGCTGGGGTTCCGCAAGCTGACGGACCTCGTCACGTTTGCGCGGCAGAAGGAGCGCAACGTGGCGTACGAGACCCTCAAACGGCGACTTGGCCAACACCGCGACGGCGGCGGCAGCAGCGGCGACAACAACGGTGCGGCTGCGTCACGCAAGCGCCCGCGCGATGGCGAGGCCACCGCGGACGGCGATGACTGGGAGCTCGTCATGCAGGAGCAGGACGACAACGACGACTTCCTGATCAACATCGAGGTCGACGGCGGCGATGACGCGGAGGATGCCTTTGGGGCTCGTCACGCGCCAACGCACGCCGCCGCGCCGAATGGTCTGGTGGGTGGTGGGGACGCCGCGCCGATTCAAGTGCACGTGGGTGGTGACGGCGGCGGTCGTGGTGACGCGGCCGGCACCATCACCCAGCGGCAGAAGGAGCGCTTGACGGCGCGCCAGACAGCGATGAAGGAGGGCTACGCACTGGCACTGGGCCTGCTCGCGCGTGTGCAGCCCTTTCAGCGGGACGAGCGCTACCTGGACTTTTAATAAGCACTCTCCCACCTTTTTTATTTGTCGTGTTCCTCCACTCATTTTTTTTTGTGTGTTTCTTCTCCTCTTGCAATGATTGAAACACTCGTTGAGTACCAGTGACAACAGAAAAGAAAAACAGTCGGGACAAAAGATTTCTTCTGTGGCCGGCAGTCGGTGTCACAAGCCTCTCAAAGGCGCGTCAATCAGGACGTGTTGAATGACTGCAAGCAGTTTTCGTCTGCGTTATTGCCACTCTCTGTCGAACCAGCCTGTCTCCCACTCACTCACCCACTCACTCACTTGCTCTCACTCGCACAATATCTTGCTCTTTTTCTCTCACACAACTACTTGTTGAAGGATTGAGATACAACCCTGACTATCACACATCATCACAAAACACCGTCTCCCTCGGTCGTGGTGACATAGCGATTACCGACAGGCGACTGACGCATTCACTTGTCATCGGCTCCCATTTTTTTTTCACGTATTCATATTTCCACTCTCTCTTGTTTCCTTCTTTCCTATTGTGCTGCTTCCTTCCCCTTTTTCTTCTCTGTTGTCGTGTGCTCTCTCCCCTCGCAAGCAACAACAACCACATCATCACAACATGTCTGATACCCTTCGTCAGCTGCGGCAGGCGCAGCATCAGCGCTACATGCAGCTGTCACGTGAGGAGAAGCCCCGCGTTGAGCCGTGCAAATATTGCCACGGCGATCCCTATGCACACGAGATCTGCCCCGCTTCAGGACAGTTCCACAACCTGGAGCGCAAGAAGCTTATCGGTGGCCGTTTGGTTGAGGAGAGCAGCACGGCCATCACGAGTGCACAGTTGATGGATGCGATTGATCGAACCCGCGTCAAGTGGGTGCCGAGCCGCACGCAGCTCGTGAAGGCGGATGCAACCGCGCTCAACGTGTTCCAGAGCTTCGTGACGCAGATGGAGTGGAAGATGCAGCGGTATGGCATCCTCTACGGCCGCAAGACCACTGGGGCGGGCGGTGCAGCCGTCATTGAAGTGCACGCCGTGTACGAGCCCGAGCAGGTCGGCAGCGCGAACACATTCCGACCGCAGCCCGACCCACAAACCCGGCGTGTTGACCTCATCGCGGAGGACCTCGGGCTGTGCCGTGTCGGGGCGATCTGCACCCACCCACCACGCGATCCAAAGGACATCATCCTCGACGCACGCGAGCTGCTCCTCTGCACACACGAGCAGTCGTGCCACGGCGATGAGTGCGTGCTGCTCACGGTGTCGCCGAACATGGAGGAGGGTGGCGTTGTGGAGTGCCAGGCCTGGCAGGCCTCACCGCAGTGCGTCTACTACTACCGCCTGGGTCTTCTCCAGGAGCCCGGCGTGCCGGACGGGTCGCCGCCGTTCTTGGACTCGGGGCGCGCGCCGAACGAGGTCTTCGCGGATGTGACGCAATCGAGGCTGGTGCATAGCGCCATGCAGCTGCAAGTCGCGCAAGAAAACACCGACGGCAAGGGTAAGCAGCAGCTCGTCGTGAAGGAGCCGAGCAGCACCGTGGACACTCGCTGGTTCACGAGCTACACCGCCGTGGCGCAGTTTGAATCAGACGTTGTGGCCAACCTGTTTATTCGCCTGCACCGCCCTGCCATGGCCCCACCGACACTGGCGAACCTGCGCAACTTTTTCGATGACCCGAAGCGCAAGTCGAAGACGTTTGCGGAGAAGATTGCAGACTTTCACGTGCTTGTGTTTCTCGTGGCGACCGTGTTTCAGAGCGACCAGGATGCCTGTGCCCTCGCCACCATCGCCAAGAGCAAGACCATGACCACGGAAGCCAAGAACTACGAGGCGATCGTCAAGGAGTACATCCAGAGTGCATGATGAACTCTTCTGGACTTGTTTGTTTGCTTGTTTTCTGTGACCAGTTCATTATCATGCACCGAAGCACCCATTGCAACACCACCACCACGAACAACAAAAAAAAACAGAGAAGCGAAAAACAAACAAAAACAAAAGAAAGGAGGGAGTCTGATATCTATCCATTCACTCTGTTTAGGCACGATGACAAGTGCACATATCTGGCATAGCGCAACCATGCTCTCGTCACTGTACGTGAACAAGATAATGCGCAAGCAACAACAAAAACAACAGTTTGAGTGTATCATGCCCACGAAACAGAGTCGCTTCAGACACGTACGATGTGGTTCCTCTGCTCCCCCATCCCCATGCCGTTACTAATTCATCATTCGCCACGCGTTTACCTCTTCTCTCCCCCCATCTTCTTCACACTCAGGTCGTATCGTAGACGTGGTTGCCCCACTGCTTCACTCTTCTCACCCAGTTGTCTCTTTCTCTCACACTCACAAATATATCTATATAGAGAAAGATGTTTAACGTCACATCTGCGCAGAGTGACGGCAGTTTTCTTCGCCGGCAGCGCCACCCGCGTGTCACGGTCATCTCTGCTGAGGACGCGACGTCTGCAGGCGCGCGTTATCGCGTCGGCGCCGCGGGCAACCAAGAAGAGTTTTTCGCGCCGTACCTGGGCACGGTGAAGCACATGCTGCAGTGCGTCTTTCCCGTGCCCGCTGACGACACGGCGGAGCCAACGTTTGAGTCACTCCTCCAGCCTCGCACCCAGCCTTTCGAGGGCTACTCACCCGAGCCCGTTCTTCGCAGCGTTCGTCTGCTGGTCGAGTACTTTGCGCCGTCACAGCTGGAGTCGGAGGAGTCTGGCAAGCGTGTGCTCTCCGAACTTCTCAAGGAGCATCTCGGCACCTACACACGCTGCGTCACGGCTGCCCTGAAGCGTGAGCTGGACACTGTTGTTGTGCGTGGTAGCGCAGCGACAAGACCGGCTGTCAACGAGGAGGAGGAAGAGGAGCAAGACGCGCGGTGGGACGCTCACGCTGACGTCGTGGACGAGGCCGCGGCTGCGCAGGCCCAACTCGCCTTTGAGAAGCTCGTGCGCCTGTGGTGCCACTTCCGCGCTGGTGTCGGCGAGATTGCCAACCTGTGGGTGTACCTCGGCCCCCAAAGCACCGTGGAGTGCTCCGTGCAGTACCTGGAGAGCGCACTGGCCGAGTACCCTTCCGTGGTTGACCACGCACTCTCGGGCTTCTCGGCGGTGCTCACCAAGCAGCTGCATGCTGGCGGTGTGCCAACAACAACAACAACATCATCATCGTCATGCGCAGATAGAGCAGATCACAGTCACGCGGATACGGCAAATAAGAAGGCCCTGCACGACTTCACACAGCTCTTTCTCGCGATCAACCAGTACGTGACGCGTGTGCAGCCCATGGCGGTGCTCGCGGTGCGCACCTTCTACGAGCAGGAGGCGAAGCGCCGCTGGGCGGACGAGCAGTCCGTGGTGGACTACTACCGCTGGATCGAAGCCTCCTGGGCCGTGGAGCGCGCGCGCTGCCAGGACTACCTGCACCCAGACACCGCCCCGCTGCTGGAGGCCGCCATTGATGAGCGGGTGCTGGACACGGACATCACGCGCGAGATCATTGACCGCGACTTTGGGGATCTTCTCGAGTCGCACGCGTACGAGGCGATGCAGCTGCTCCTGCGGGTCGCGCGACGTAGTGGGGTGGTGGAGGCCGCGAGTGTGGCGGCCCTGACGCGCGCCTTGAGAGCCTACATTGAGCGCACTGGCAAGCACATGATGAAGTATCTGAACCCTGCCGAAGTCGAGCGGGCCGAGGCATCCTCCTCATCATCGGCGGCGGTCAAATCTCCTGAGGAAGTCGCGTTGGCCACCCCGTTTGGTGTTGTCTGCGGGGTGCTGGCACTCATGCAGCGCTGCGAGGATGCCGTGCGATACGGCTTCTTCAAATCCACGAAGGAGTTCTCTGCGCCACTTCACGAGGGCCTTCAGTCGGTCCTCTCCACCCACGCGCAGGCCTTTTCTGACCAGCTCGCGCAGTACGTGGACTTTGTGATGAAGGAGATCGAGGACGGCGTGTACCCCTTGCGGCTCCCAAAGGATGGCGCAACAAGCAGCACCACAACCGGTGCTGCAGGAGGTGGGGCCTCCGCCGACAGCGTACACCCCACGGAGACCGCGAGCAGCACCACAGCAGCGGCGGCAGCAGGTCGATCGCCACCCCCGGTGCGTCGGTCGCGCTCCCCCTTGCCCGCCCCGTCCAGCGATGAGCGCGAGCGCAAACGTGCCGCCCTGGAAGTGGAGGCCCGCCCTGCGATGGCGATGGAGCCGCGCCCGACGTGTGGCGAGGTCGTCCTGGCCAGCATCTCACGGCTCTTCTCCTACCACCCCAGCAAGGACTACTTCGAGGCCTTCTACTGGCGTGGCCTGTGCTACCGGCTGCTGCACCCGTACCGCACGCCGAACCTGGAGGCTGAGGAGTGCTTCATTCTGCTGCTCAAGGCCATCTGCGGCAGCTCCGTGACGGCCAAGTTCGAGGGCATGCTGCTGGACGTCCGCGCCTCGCACGACACAGACGCGCTGTACGCCGAGTGGGTCATGAGCGGGGGGACTTCCATCACCAAGCCCAAGCCGATCAACGCGAATAGAAACACAGAGAGCAGCGGCGACGGCGGCGCAGAGGCCTCTGCGCCACCCGCCCTCACCGGACCGCTGGTCCCACCACCGGCCACCCTGCAGCTGCACTGCCACTTCTTCACGAATGGGTACTGGCCTGCCGCCCCGTTCACCATTCAGCTTCCGCCCGTGCTGGCGCGACAGGTCGCGCAACTGGACGGGTTCTACCAGGCCTCGTTTAACAACCGCCGTCTGCAGTGGCGCCATGGCCTCGCGACGGCTGAGGTGCGCGCGCGGTACGTGGACACGGGCTCTCGCGCATCGTCAGCGGATGGAGGCGGCCGCACCTACCAGCTGATGGGCACGTTCGCACAGGCTCTGATCCTGATGCACATGGATGAGCACCAGCCACGCACGGCATCCTCGTCAGGAGCCGCGCCCGCAAAGGGCGTCTCGGTGCAGGACCTTTGTGAGAGCCTCGGGATGGATCGCGCGCACTTCGAGACGCGCGACGCGCTGCACGGCCTGTGCCACCCGCGGTGCCGTCTGCTGATTCGTGCCTCTGCGGAGGCGGGGTCTGACGCCGCAGCCCCACCGCCCCTCGCACCAACCGATGTGCTGACCATCAACGACGACTTCACGTCGTCCACGGTGAAGGTGCGCATCCCGTGCTTCTCGCGTCTTCGCCCGAATCCGCGTCGCGGCGGTGCGGCGGGTGCGGCGGGCAGCGGTGATCACACCGATGAGGAGGCGGCGAGGGTCGCCAACAAGGTGGTTGGCGAGCGCAGCTTCATGGTCGAGGTGGCCATTGTACGGTTCATGAAGGCCCACCGCACGTGTTCGCACGCGGAGCTGATGGAGGGTGCGCCAACATCGCTCCGCTTCCCAGTCACCGCCGCGAGCATGAAGGCTAGTATTGAAAAGCTGATTGGGCGTGGCTTCCTGGCGCGCACGGACGCTGGAGGCTACGAGTTTGTTGCATAAGGAAGAAAGAAGGAGGTCAAAAAGAGACGCGCGCTGCACAAAGTGTACGTCTATGCGAATAATAACGCAGAACAAGCAAACCACAACAACACGCACGGCACAATAATACACACACACACAAACGCACACCATCATGTGTGTCCCCAGGCTCAAAGCAAAGAAGCGAGAGCGAGGAAGTGAATGAGCACATGAAAGGAAGTGGCGTGTCTCGGACAGGCTGTTCACACACGCACACACTGAGGCGCGTGTCAGCTCTTCAGTGCCAACCTCTGCTCTCACACACTGATGGCGCTGATGGCGTAGGTGGTGCTCATGTGCTCGTGTGCAGTGAACTGGGAAGGTCAGAAGCGTGGATTTACGCAGCCTTTGAAATCACCATCCCTTCAACCTCCTTTTCCCCTCTCTCTATCTCACTCTCGCCCTGAATACGAAACAAAGAGGAATTCCGACACCACCTCATACTTCACAGCTCTCTCTCTCACACACAAACCAGTAGATTCTTCCCACTTTTTTCTTCCTCTTTCGTTTCACCTTGCCGCGACCTCCACACACCCAAAGCCAACCATGTGGTCCGCACTCTCAAAAGACTTCATGAGCTTCGCCAAGAACGTCAAGGAAGAGTCCCATGGCTTCATGGGCGTCCTCAGTCGTTTCGCGGCCGATGTGGTGGGCGAGGACGGCGTCTATGCCGGCGATGAGGCGTCGCAAGAAGCCGTCGACATGCCCCTTGACGTGGACACCCTCGTCAAATTTCAAGAGGACCGTCGCACCTACACGGAGCCACTCTCAACTCTCGAACACACCGTCTTCTCCGACTGGGCCGCCAGCAGTCCGTTTAGCTCACTCCACGCCGACGCCAGACACGCGCGTCGTGTTGCCAATGACCCCAACTCACCGTCGTCCAAGGCCGCCGCACAAGGTTGGACGAACGAACCCGAGGATGAAGTCCGGCAGCGGCTTCTGGATTATAGCGAGGCCGTGCTGAACAAGTACGTGGAGCTGGTCGGCGAGGCTGTCAGCCCGCGTGCCAGTCTCGCCCGCAAGCCAGACTTTCCCAACTCACCGCAAAGCCCGCAGGCGCCACAGGCTTCTGGTGCGGCCGCGGATGCGACCCCCAACGCCGCCACCACCACCACCGCCGCCGCTGCCGCTGCCGGCACGTCCCCGGCTCCGGCCACACCAACTCCCGTGCGCGCGCCGGGATCGCCGTCCGCGGCCCTCCTGAGCGAGGACGACTTCTTCGACCGCTACTTCTTCCGCCTCGCTCAGCTGCGGTGCCAGGTCGCCGAGCAGCGTCGCGAACGCGAGGAGGCAGCGGAGAAGCAACGGCGTGCCCAGCAGGAGCAACAGCAGCAGCAACGTGATGCAGCGGCGGCCACACGATCACGTGGCGGAGACGCCGCCGCGCCGCCGTCGCTGCCGCCGCCTGGTGCGGATGAGGATGAACAGGGCCGCGATGAGCACGACGTGGCGGTGCCACTCTTCGCGAAGAAGGTGCTCTCTGCCGCGAGTGGCTTCATGAATGCGGTGGACTCGGCACTCATCGGCCCCACAGACGGCCGCGACCCGGACGGCAGCGACGACGACAACGTCGCCCCAGCGATGCTCAAGGCGGGCTCACAAGGTCGCACGGATATGCACGCGCTAGGCAAAGCCACCAGCCGCGCCGCCCTGCAGGAGCAGGTGGTCGGTCTGGAGAGCGTCGTGCAGGAGCTGCAGGATCAGCTGCGTCGCGAGTCTGCGCGCACACAGCAGCTCGAGGCGGTGCTCACGTCGCACGGCCTCGCTGTACCCGACTGGCCAGTCATCACGCCGTCCAAGCCTCAGTCACCTCTCGTGGTCGTGACGGCTCCACTGGCGACGACAGCCGACGCCACGCCAACTGCGACGAGCCAAGCGACCGCGGGAGCCTCAAGCGCCGCCTCGACCCCCGCCCAGGCACCTCAGCCGCCTATTGCCCCTCTCTCAGCGCCACGTCCCGCCCCAACGCCAGCGACGCACGTCGATGCCACCCCCACAAGTGCGCATGCAAGTGCGGCGGTCGCCGCGAGTGCGATGCCGTTGACGCCACCCGCCTTCAAACCCTTTGTGTCGACTCCCAATGCGAGCGCGACATCACCAGCGGCGAGTGCGTCAGTGGGTGCGACGCCTGTGGCTGCTGCTGCTGCTGCTGCCGGTCCGCCGTCCATGCCGATGTTCTCTGCGTCCGCCACCCCGAAGGACTCCAGTGCACAGCGACCAACACCGTCGACCGGTGCCTCCCCACTCTCTTCAAAGAAGACGGATTGACACGCACACAAAAGTAAGAGCAACAACAACAACAACAAAGCCAACAAGGGGCGGTGCAAGAAGTGCTTGCGCCTCTTTTTTTTTTCTGGTGCTTTTCTTTTCCTCTTTTTTCCTTAGCTTGCTAGACAAGATTATTGGAGTGCATCGTGCGCACACTCACCACCACCAAGACACAACGTCATTACCAGAAAAAACAACAACATCAGAGGACCTTAGATGTCGCCATGACGGAGAGTGAATCGAACGTGGTTGCGTTGTCGCTCCTGCTCTCACCCCCTTTCTCCCAGTCTTTGGCTCTCCATGTGAGACACACGCACCCACAGTCACGGCGCGTTACTCTTGGTACAGACCGACAGTCTCTCCAACAGACGCACCACACGGTCCACGTTCACCTCAGAGATACACAATATGAGCTTCCTTGGAGCCGTCTGCTCGCCGGCACACCTTGACACCACTTCAACGCCTCACCTCCTCTGCTTCCTCCTCTTTCTTTTTTGTGTTCTCCCATCCCCTCCATTTTTTTTGTACGACAGGAAGGTGTGCACGAAACTGAGTCAGGGCAGAGAAAGGAAGCTGGCTGGCTTTGATTTTGACAGTAGCCCGCGCTTCTCCTTTTGCCTTTTTGCCTTCTGTCGTTTGTTTTCTTTTTGATTAGCGAAGTACAGCACCGCTGTGCTGAAATACACACACACACATACATAAAGCAGCACAATGATTCTCTCAAAGCAACCGGGCGACACGGGCGTCTTCGCGACCGCCACGTCGTCACGTCTCGTCGTGTACGATCTGCAGAGCATGAACCCCGTCGACTTCTTCTCCACGCCGTGGTACCAGCGTGCCTTTGCTGCCGAGGCCGGCCACACTGTCGGCTTCACCTCATCCACACAGCCATCCTCGTTCGCGCCGCCACTGCTCTCGACGCAGGCCCTGCACGTGAGCGGTGCCGCCCGCACCTTGGACCTCTCCTCACGCTTGGCCGCGCGTCACGGCGGCGTCCCACAGCCACCCATGAGCAGCGCCGAACACAGCGGCACGCACGCCTACACGGGTCTCCCCCCACACCACGGCTCCAGCGGCGCGCCGTCACTTCGTGCCCCCATGCGCGGGGATCGCGACGGCGGTGACGCGAGCGGTGCCGTGGTGTCTGCGTACCGATGGGGCGCGCCGCTGCCGCCTCGCCTGGTGATTGATTTGCGTCTCCATCACCACCACGCCGCCTCCGCTGCGGCTGGTGCCCCTGGCGATGCCTCCTTTGCCGGCAGCGCGATGGCCACCACCGCGGCTGGCTACGGCGGTCCCGCGTCGCAGCGGCCTGGCAGCGCGGTGGGGAGCGGCGCGGCCGATGCAAACGTGCTGATTGGCAGGCGATCAGGCGGGAGCGGTGTGCCTGAGCTGGCACGTCCCCTCCCACCGCCGTCGTCGGTGCCGTCGTACGAGATCCAGACTGGTGGCGGTGGTGGTGGCGGGCGTCGTGGGCGCGGCACAAACCCATCGGCCATCGCAGGTGCGCAGCCGCATGTCTACTCGCAGTACACGGGCAGCCTCGTGAACAACTCATTCCTTTCGACCAGCAACAACTCCGCCACAGGTGGTGCTGGCTTCTTCTTGCCGGAGCCGACGTCACTCAGTCTCAGCTGTGGCAGCCCCCAGTTTCAGCTCTTCATGTCCGACAAGAGTGGTGCAGCGTGGATCGGCACGAGTAGCAGCCCCACCGTCACCCGCATCCACGTCCGACGCCAACGCCCCCCATCGCGCCAGACCTGTCGGCTTCAACGCAGGTCTGCGCGGCGAGAGACATTCCTGGCGAGTGCGAACTCGTACAACGACTTGCTCGCCCAGCAACGCCGCGATGCCGGCTTCGATCGCGATGACGCGAACGCCGATGACGGCGATGACAAGGATGAGTCGGCCGGTGTTGTCAAGGCCACGCACGGCCGCGATGGCGACGAAAACGACGACGACGACGACAACGAGGAGGATGAAGATGAGGGCTGTGGCAGCGGCGATGCAGGGGCGGTGGGGGGCGAGAAGGACACCACCACAGTGGAGTCCAGTGGCGTGGAGGTCAACGTGCTCCCAGTCCGCACAAGCGCACCCACCGCGGTGTTCCCGAGTCGCGTGACGGCGTCTGGCTGGGATCCGCGCAGTGCCACCACGCTCGCGCTTGGCCGCCACGATGGCGTCGTCCAGTTACTCGACGTCGAGTACCTTGTGGGCGGTCACCGTGTGGGAGGTGCTGCGGCTGCTGGTGCGGATGTGCTCGGGGGCGGTGGCTCTGGCACGTTCATCTCCGATGACAACGACCCAGATGGCGAGGATGACGATGGCGACGTCGTAACGGGGCGTGGGGCGGCCGTGACGACCACGTACGCGGGCACGAACAGCAACAACGACCGTCGCGGCGCGCGCGGCCGCCAGACCCATCGCACGCCCCACCACACCTTCGTCTCGGCGTCGACTGGGGCGTCTGCGGCGCGCATCGAGTACAGCACCGTTCAGCAGTGTCTGCTCGACGGGCCTGTCGCCGCGCTGGACTGGGTGCCGCAGTCCCACTCGGCTGTCGTCGCGTCGCGTCGGCAGAGCGGGCTGGGCTTCAGCATGCGGCTACTCGACCTGCGCACCCCGGACAAGGGCGTCACCTTTGGCGGCGATGGTGACATGCTGTGCTGTGCGGAGCGGATCGCCTGTGATCCGTCGCAGCGTTTCGTCGCCAGCGTCGCGAGCGAGGCACACGGCGATGTCGTGCAGCTTTGGGACGTGCGCCTGACCGCGAAGCCGTTGACGTACACGACGTACGCACGCGTTGGCTACACGTCCCTCTGCTGGACTGGCAGCAGCAGCGCACGCGATGTCCGAGGTGGCTACGGTGGTGGTGGTGGTATTACGGGTTCTGATGCGAACACGATCACCTTGCTTGGCGTCACGCGGCGCGGCAAGGTCCGGGTGCACGACTTCATGGAGGACAGCAACGGCTTCCCGCTGATGGACGGCACGACGGCACCAGAGATGAGTGCGCCAGGCAGCACGCCAGCCCCTACCACCACGAGCCGCCGCGCCTTGTCCCTGCTCCGGGCACGGTGCAGCCTCGATGAGGATCGCGGTGGTGGTGAGGCGGGTGCTGCATCCACCGGGACCGCACTCGGCCCGCGCCTCTTCAGTGACACACAGGCACTGACGCGTGGTGGCGGTGGTGGCCAGGCCGGTGCGATGCTGGCCACACCATCGCCTCACGACGTCTCGCGCGGCGTGTCGCAGAGCCCTCTCGGCTCCCCACCGCTTCAGCCCATGGGGACGACACCACCGACAGCCGACTCGCAACGCGGCTTCCGACAGAATGGTCAACCAACGGTCACGCCGGCGGGGGCGGCGGCGTGTGCGGCTGTGTTACCGTTGCGCCTGCCAGTCCGTGTGCCGACTGCTGCCGCGTGCTGGGTGTCGCCGCCGCTGCCAGCGCACCCGGCCACGAACACGGGTGACGCCACCATGGACACCGAGTGCACATCGCATCGGCTTGTCGGTCGCGGCTCGCGCATGAACCTGCCCTTTACGCTGCTCTTGAACGACCAGAATGGGGAGGTATACGCGCAGGTGTACAACCGGTACGGTGCCGTCGCCACCGTCGCTTCTGTGAGTGGCCACGTGCTCGTCGCGGCGGGACCCAACACTTTCTGGACCAACATTGCCTTGAACAAGAAGCTGCTCTCGCTGACGTCCGCCGCACCAACGCAACCACAACCACAACCACAACAACCACAACCACAACAACTGCTGCTGGAGGCCAGACGCGCCGGGTCCCACGACGACCACAGCAACAGCCCTCACGCACACAAAAAATCCCCTACTCAGGCGTCTATCGTGGACGCAGGAGAAGCGCTGAGTGGCGGGACCACTGCCGCGGATGGGCGTCTGACACGACTCCTCGCGCGCGCTCAGCAGGGCTTCTCCGCTGACCCCCTTCGCAACCTCGCCATCCTTCTCGACGAGGGCACGGATAAGGAGGCCTTCATCCTCTTCCGCTACGGCGTTGTCTTGACGCGGCAGCTGTTTCCCTCGTCGCGTGAAGAGACGACACCAAACCTGGACCCGCAAAGCACTCAGCGCGATCCCACGACCACCACGGCTGCCGCGACTGCGACCCCTGACGAGACGAACGCGAATGGCGACGCCAGTCAGTCGACCCCACCACCGCCTCCACCCGTGCCGATTGGCCAGTACGTGCCCGGCATGCTCGAGCTCATCAGCGCCGAGTACCAGCAGCGCGAGTACCTTGGTCTCCTCGACGTGCCCCTCCCCATGCGCAGCTCGACTGCTGCCGCGAGGAGTGACGATGATGACGACGACGACAGTTACGAACGCAGTGGCAGCCGTGGCAGCAGCGCAAGCCACAGCAGCGGCGACGACAGCGACAGCAGTCGTGACAGCGCGAGTGACAGTGATGTGGACAGTGACGCACAGGACGAGGATGCGGATGGGAACGACAAGAACGCCAAGGACGCACATCGCGAGAGCCGCACGAGCCAGTACGCGAGCCGTCGTGGTTCCCACCTGGATGCGAAGAATGTCAATGACGGTAGTGGTGGCGAGAGGGTCGCCCGCGCGACATCAGGCCAGCGAACGAAAAAATCTCACAAGAAGCAACGAAAGGCTGAGGGCAAATCATCCTCGTCCTCTGGGGCAGCACGAGAGTCCACAAGCGCAGCCACACCCACCAACACCGCCTCGACCACGACAATAGCGGCCACCAAGAAAGTGACGCTACCCAACCTGCGCCTCTTTCGCGGCCGTCCACTCGCGCTCTCGCTGCCCGGTATGTTCATCATGGGCAGCAACAACATCGTCTCCACCGCGGCCGGGGGCCCACGCGATGCCATGATGAGTGGCGGTGCAAACCGCGATCTCTACCACGCCGCTGGCAAGTCCTCCCTGGCCACGGCACGTCTCGCCATGGCGGCCGCGGCGGCAGGTGTGAGTGGGCTGGGCGCCGCTGGCCTGGCTGCGGGCACGTCGTCAGCGGCGACGGCTGGTGCGGCGGCGGCAGCGCCACCACCTGCGCCACTGGCAGCCCTTGGCTCCTTGCGTGGCTTGCTTCTGGCGGGCATGGGCTGGCAGCGTTCAGCAACCGAGATGACCGACAGCGCGAGAGCCGCTGCACGCAGCCACGGCCGCGGCGGCCGTGACCGTGGTGGCGTGCCTGCCATGGGCAGTGCAGACCCGACGATGCTGGCTGATCCCTCGCTTGCACTCCACGAAGCGCAGCGCATCAGCGAGTACTTTGTGGACGGCGACGGCGTTGGCGTGCGACACCTGCAAGAGGCTGTGGAGAGGCGTGTGGCGGTGCTGGTACTCCAGGATCGTCTTCGTGAGGCATCGGAGGTGGTGGCACACTACAGCGACTACCACCCGCTTTACCCCACCTTGGCGCTGGAGATCTCCGCGGCGGGGATGGCAGCCGCCTCCTCGGCAGCGGCGGCCGCGATGGGTCTCAGCAGCAACAGCGGCAGCAGCAGCAGGCCGGACGCTGCCCAGCACCCGCATGATGCCCGACCCTCAGCCGCTACGGCAGGTTCACCGTCCGCAACCACCGCCGCCGCCGCGGGACCACCACCATCATCATCCGCCACGGACAAGTCGAAGCGCGACCGTCAGCGTGACATGGAGAAGCGCCTGCAGTACATGCACCAGCGCACCTCGGGCTGCACCTTCTGGATGTCCCTTGCCCTCACCTACATTGACATGATCGTGCTGCAGCGGCCGTCTGGCACGGGCACGCCTTTCAACGCCACAAACGGTGTTGTGAGTGCGGGCCACAGCGTGCCCACATCGCCATCGCCATCCTTGGCGCCGTCGACGCGCAGGGCGGGCACAGCCGTGGGGCACCGGTCGAGCGGGCTGTCTTCAGCACAGCTTCAGTCAACGCGACGCAACACGCCACTGTCGCGACCGCTTTCTCCGCTCGACGCCGCGCTGCCATTCGCGACGCTGCGACGAGGCGATGAGGACGAGGGCGGTGACGGTCATCGTGCGCCGTCGCGAGCCTCTCGCGGTGGTGGTGAGCACAGCGAGGGCGGCAGCACCGTTGCGCATGGAGCGACCAGTGCAGGCGTGACGACCACGACAGCGGCAACGACGGCAGCAGCAGGAGCAGCAGGTGCCCTCATTGATGGCAAAGGGAACAGCGCGTCCTTGACCTTTTACGGCCTCGACACACCCCACTCTGGTCTTTCACATCTGTCGTCCTTGGCACAGCCGGCCTTCTTCCTGAAGCTCCTCGCGCGCTTCCCCGCACTGCCGACGTCAGACCAGCTGGGCATGGCCGTCGCCCTGCTGCTGCCGCCGCGGTACACCGCCTCGCACCTGCGTAACCTGCGGGATGTGCTCCAGACACTTTCTGTGCGACAGTACAACGCCACCTTCCACACAGACTGCGCCTTGCTGGATGCTGCGGGTGGTGGGGCGGCCGTGCTCGCTGCCGCATCGGATCGACGCGCTGTTGGTGGCGCCACTGCTGCGAGCCGCGCTGCCGCCGGCACTGATGACGCGGGCAGCCGTGCGGCACAATCGCTTGCATCAAGCGCCGTGAGCGGTGAGGATGGGCTGCCACACGGGCATCGACGCCCACCCTCCGCACGTCCAGCCGGCGACACGGGCCGCGTGCCGCTCCCGCCGCTCCACCCACGTGCTGCCAGTCCCGGTGCACAGCACGCACTGCTTGGCGGCACCTCAAGCGGGGGCGGCGACGGCGGCGAGGCACTCTTCGCGAGCAGCCTCCACAGCGATACGGAGGGCGGGGAGGCCAGCCAGATCCTGACGTCCTCCACACCCGCTTCGCCAACACCCCCAACAGACAGGAGCCCTGCCGCCTCCACCGCGGCAGCCGCGATCGCAGCACTCGCAGGCGGCTATTCACACACCACAAGCACCAGCCCAGGTGGTGCTGCGGCACTCACGACTGCCTCAGCGGGTCACGACCACGCTTCACCACCACCGCCATCGCCACCACCGACGCCCAGCCCGTCCGGTGCCGCCGCCAGCATCTCTGGCCCGCGACTTCTGCTGGCCGCAGTGGTCGAAGGCATGCGCGGCTCTCTGCAGCGCTACGTGGACATGACGGGCGACGTGCAAACCCCGCTGTGCTACGCTACCGTCTTTGGGGCGACACGGACAGCGACGTACCGCGGCTGGCGCGAGGCGTATCGCGGCTTGCTGAACGAAGCCGGATGCTATCTGCTGCGCAGTCAGCACGACCTGAGCTGTGTCAAGGCAGTGCGGAGCCGCGGTGGAGCGCGTCCAGCCTTGCGTGACGCGTTTCAGATCCCGCGCCCTGGCTTTCCATCCGGCCTGTCCATCGACGGCAGTGGCAGCGCCGCGGCATCGCACCGCTTCAGCTCACTGCTCCTGAGCGGGCCGCTCTTCGCCGGTGCGCGTGCGGGCACGTCGCAAGGCCCCGCTGAGTTCGAGAACCCGCATCGCAACGTGGAGCTGCGGTGCAACTGCGGCCAGGGCATGCACGCCACGGCGCTCATCAAGGGTGCAGCCTCGGCCGCCACCTCCAAGGCGCAGATTCAGCAGATCCCGTGTGGCAACCCCGAGTGCCGGCAGCGGCAGACACCCATGTGCACCGTCTGCGGTGAGCGGCTCGAGCACAAGTCGACGGAGCTCTCTCCGGAGAGGTCCTTCACGTGGTGCACGACCTGCCTTCACGGTGGCCACTGGTGCCACCTGAGGGAGTGGTTTACCAAGCACAACAAGTGCCCCGTTGAGGACTGCCTGTGTGAGTGTGGTGGTTGCCCTGACTGGTGACGTGACGACTGTTATTTGGGATTTGCTTTACTCATATCACGGTGATACACTCGCACACACACACACACACACAAAACACACACACAAGGAACGGAGAAAAAACAATGACATCAACAGAACCGCACTGCGTGAGGTCGACTTGCTTAGGCCGCCATACGCGTGTCCAGGTTGACTACAGAAATGAAAAACATGCGCAGTGAGTGTGGCTCTCACTCAACCGCAGAGTCTCGTGGACAAACGGTTCTGGGTGAGTCTTCCTACCCATTCAACTGTTGTAACATTGCGGCTGTCTGGTTACCTTTCTGCACCCTGACCAAGCATCGCCACACCAAATCTACTCCCACGATCGCCTTCCTCTCACTCTCTTTCCACTTTCAGTCTGAAGCTGTTTTGAAGCGGGCCCCATCATCGCAGCTCCTTCAGTGCCTGCTTACACTTTGGCGGGTTATTGTCTTGAGAGAGCGACAGCGTCTGTGAGTGTGGCGCGGCTTCTCCTGTTTTTTTCTTCTTCCTGTGGCACGTGCGTTTGGCCGTGCACTTTTCCTCGTTGATTCTCCTCTCCTTTTTTTTGTATTCGCCACTTCTCGTGAAAGATGAAGTACTTTTCTTGTCAACCCGACTCCCACAATGCCTTTGTGTCGTTCAGCAACTGCACCTTGAGCTACTTCTCTGTGGACAGTCCACACTACCGTTCCCTGGCCTCTGCGGCGTCGGCGAGCGCACCGAGTACGCCGGCATCCTCACCACTTAGCTTCCCGCCTTCGGCGCAGGGCAACGGGAAAGGCGCACTCCCTGGTGCTGCAGGCGGCCTCGGCAGCGCACACGCTGGCCTGTCGCCTCTCCACGGTGAAGACCGTTTCTTTCCGTCTGCCCCAGGTGGAACCAGTGCCGGCTCTGCTGGTTTCTTCACCGCCAGCGACGCGAGTCCGTTCACTTCTGCCGCCCACGCCGCCGATGTCGCGGGTCCATCGACGTGGAACCGCAACATGAGCAGCACGCGACTGCACATTCAGCACGTCGTGACCCTCCCCGAGTGCTTTCACAGCCCGTCTGCGTGCTTTGGCATCGCGAACCACTCTCTGTTCGGGGTGGACATGACCGTGCTGGGGACGTCAACGGGCTTGCTTGCGCTCGTCATTCCACGCGAGCGGACAGTCATATTTGCCCACGGCAAGGACCCGGCCGGCGTCCGCGACGCGCGTCAACGCGTGCGCCGTGCCGCCGCGGCAGCCGTGGCGAACACGTCGTCTGCCCCGTCCTTCTCGGTCATCGGTGGTGCTGGTGCCGGTGCAGGCGTGGAGACAGCCTCCTCACCACCCGCCTCGGCTGCGGCTGCGGCTGCTGCTGCCGCGGCGTCGCATCTCGTGCTCGAGGTGCCAACGACAATCACCTGGATGCGTGACAAGTCGGTTGTCCTCGTTGGCTACAACACAGGCCTCGTCGAGTGGTACGAGGTCCGGGTCCTGCCTGCCAAGGCCCGTGACTTTCTCGACCCAAACATGGAGACGCCCTACGGCCCTGCACTGCCTGCGAACGCCTTGATGCAGTACATCAACAGCCCCACTGCGTGTCCGATCGAACACGTCTACAAGGACGGCTTTGGCGATGGCGTCTGGCTCGAATGCACGGCGTCGTACCTCATCCCGAACAGCGGCCCCCTCACGTCGAGCGACCACTTCCCTGCGACCGGCCACTGCGTCATGAGCAGCGAACGTTCCGTCTACGTCGTGAGCGCGACACAACCAGGGGCTCCGCTGTGCCAGCTGCCGTTCAACGGCGCCGACTTTCTCTACTGCCACCCATGCCTCCCGTTCATTGCGACACTCACATACAGCTGGAATGCGAAGCGGTCAGCGACGCCGTCTTCGTCGTCGTCGTCGCCAACGTCAACGTCGTCACCCGCCTCGATGCGATCGAGTAGCGCCCAGGGGAAACGCCTGCAGAGCTCCACGACAGCGAGTTTTGCTGGCTCGCAACGGCGGGCGGGCTCTCCAGCGTCAAGAGCAACACCGGATGCGGCAGCGGCATCCGCGGAGGCAATGATGGGAGCACTCCGCGGCAACGACTGTGTGCTGCACGTGTACGAGTTCATTGAGCGTACCGCGCCGACACCGGTCTCGCCGCCACTGACTGCCTCTGGCACTGCCCCCGCCGCTGGGCCACACGAGTCGAGTGCCGCTGCGGACGACGTCGAAGGACAAGCGCCAACGAGCGCCACGACCGGCCCACGCGTTGCGTTCCGCGTGGACGGCGACGAGGCCAGCGATCGTGAGCGCGAGGGTGGTGCGCCACGTCGCCGTCCACGCGGCTCCCAGCGTGCACCGCGCCACCAGCTCGTGCCTGTGCTGCAGCGGGTGATGCACGCCGCCCTGCCCCGCTATGGCGCGTACTTCTCGCTCTCGTGGAAGTTCAGCTTCGACCTCGAGCTGGCCGTGTGCAACGCCGAAGAGGGGTGGGTGCGGGTGCTGCGTCTGGCCAAGCGCGCGGTCGGCGTGCAGCGGATGCCGCCGTTGTCGCCGCTGCTGCCCATGACGGAGAGCGGCTCTGCCTTTGCACACCATCACCATCGACCATACAGCCCACACGACCACAACCGCCGCTATCCACAGGACGCGTGCGAGGATGACAGCCAAGGTGCCGTCGCGCCGTTGGACATTCACACCCTTGCCGACAGCAGCCTCGGACCTCTGCCAGGTCTCCAGGTCCACAGCAACACCGTGGCCGGTGCCGGCGCCGGCGCCACCAACGCCCACCAGTTGTTTCCCTACGTTGTCGTTCACGAGCACCGGCTGCGCCTGCCACTCCACTCGCTCATCAACATCGAGTACGTCTCCGCCGCCACGTCTGCCCTCGAGGCGTCCTCGCTCTCCACTGCACGCGGCGGCGCCACCACCACCACCACAGGCGGTGCCGGCACCAACACCAACGCCTCACTCGCCGGTCCAAACCCAACCTCGGGCTTCGACAGCAACACGGCGGCGCTGACGAACGAGGCCCAGGATGCCGTTGGGACGGACATGAGTGTGCTCGCACAGACACTCGGGGCCGTGACGCAGCTGACGATGCCAACGGATAGCGCGCGCAACCAGCACCACCACCACCACGCCACTCTCTTTGCACACGCGTCGCTGGAGGAGCGTGGTCCACGCTCGACGCTGCAGGCGCGCGGCAATCGTTGGCTGCAGTCCATGCGCGGTGACCACCGCCGTGATCGTCAGGTGAAGCTGCGTGCGACGAGTGCAGCGGCTGTACAGGGCTCCGCCACTCCGCTGCGGCACCCGCGCACGGTCTCACCCTTTCAAGGCCCCTCGCTGCCGTCATCGGCACTGCTGCTCAAGGAGAACGTGCTTGCCGTCCAGCTGCTGCAGCCAACGCTACACGCACGCCGCAGCCACGCGTCGCGCAGCCGAACATCGAGTCACCGCCACAGCTACACGCGCGGCTCCTCACGCGGCGCGGCGTCGTCTGTCGGCACCTCTGTGCACGGTGGCATCGGCCCTTCCCTGAGCAACGTGTCCGCGGCGGCGATCGCCACGCTTCACACGCTTCTGCGGGTCGGCGCTGGACGCTTCTCCACGTGCGTGGGCATGAACATGGCGGGCGAGATTGCGGTGGTGCCTGTAGACCGTGAGGCGTCGCTCACCTGGCACGACGAGGGCAGTGTGTTCGCCGGGCTGGGCTCCACGCTCTGCGCGGCCGATATTGTGACGATCCAAGGCGTGGAGCGGCACATGAAACGGCGCGTTGAAAAGGGCTTTGGCATCTCCGCCAAGAGCAGCTTGACGTCGCTGCGCAGCGTGGCCGCGGCCCACCGCAACGCTGACATGGAGGTCCTCTGCAGCTACGTGGACCTCATGGAGAAGGCCGGGTTGGCCGCGGGCTTTGGACCAGTGCCGAGCATTGAGGAGCTCGTCGCGTGGCCAACACGCCCATCGCTCAACGTGCTCTTGCGTCAGCAGTGCCTGCCAGCGTACGCGGTGCGTCAGCTGCAGTCGAGCCCATATGCCAGCGATACGCGGCGCATGTTGCTGCTCAACGTGCTGCGCTGGCTGCCGTGTTCCGCGCGGATGACAGATGGACAGGACCCAGCACGTGGTAGTGGCGGTGGTGGCGGCAAGGGACCAGGTGGCGCTGGCAGCCGTGGTCTGCCCGAGTGGTGGTGTGGGAGCGACGTGCGCGTGAACAGCCAGAGCACCAGCGTGGATGTGGAGCGGGCGGCAGCCGTTGAAGTGCTTCACGGCCGGCTGCGTGAAGGCGCGCGCCTGCTGCTGGACTACCAGTCCCTGGACGTCACCTTCACCGCCATGGCGACTCTCCTGAGCAGCCCGGACGACACCTTGGCTGCGCTGCAGAACAGCGACCACCGTGTGCGTGATGCCTTTCTTCGATCCCTCAGCCCTTGGATGCTCGTCATGCTGCTCTATGTATGCAGCGGCGTACAGCTCCGCGACACGACAGCAACAGCCGCAGACAAGGGTGAAGCCACCACCACCACAAGCGCAGGACCAGGGCCACGTCCGAAGGACGGCGACAGCCGGCGTGGTGGTGGCAACACCGAGGACCAGAACTCGCTCCTGGAGATGGTCAGGGGCTATCGCGTGCGCGTGCTGCGCCACCAGGGCATTCCCCTCTGGGACCGCATCGCGATCGCCGCTGTCCTGGAGCCCAACACGAGCTCCCTCGTCCACGCCTTCCGGACGCACATTGTGCCGGACTGCAACCACCTGCAGGCGCTGCTTCTCGAGCACGGCATCTCGCACGGGAGCTATCCTCACATGCAGGAGATCGTCGACTGCACCGGCAACTTCCAGCTCGCCGCGTGCTTCTACGCCCGCATCGGGGCCGTGAGCAAGGCCGCCACACAGCTCGCGGCAGCCGCAGCCCGCACCTGCACGGCGTGGAAGCTTTCGGGCACGCAACCAGCCAGCGGCGCCGAGAGCGACGACGACGACGAGCCGCAGTACACCCATGAACACAACCATGATGACGAACACAAACCAGACAAGACGGCAGCCACCACCACCACCACCACTGCCGGCACGGGTATTGACAGCGTGACTGACGCGGATGACGTGGGGAAGGCTGTACTGGTCAGCGAGGGCCACACGCCCAGTGCGGTGACGATCGCTAGCGAAGAAAAAGAAGGGGGCCGCCACGAAGAGAGCGCCACGGTCGGCAGCGCCACTGATGCGAACCCACAACAGCAACAACAACAACAACAACAACAACAACAGCAACAACAACAACAACATCAACAGCAACAACAACAACAACATCAACAACAACATCAACAACAACAACAACATCAACACCGCGGCTCTACGCTGACACCTATCGTGACAGCTGGCAACACCAGCAGCAGCGGTAGCCGCCCCATTGCGCGTGCGGCCGTGCCTGGCACGCCGCGCTCACCTGCGTACGACCCGTACGTGACCTTCTCTCCGACACTGGCACGCACGCGGAGGCTGTCCTACAGTGCCACGTCGACGCCGTTGCTGCGCCTCGCTGGCAGTGGCACAGCTGCCGTGCCCACCTTCGACACCCCCAACGGCACAGGGTCTGCCTTGGGCTCGCGCCAGTTGTCAGAGGACCCGTTCAACACGCGGCGCGAGAGCAGCGACGCGGTTGCCAGTGCCGCCATTACCGCAAGCACGTCTTCACCTTCGCCGGGCCTTGAGAGGCTTCACCGACTGCTGCAGCGCAGTCAGCTGCCTGCCTTGGCACCGGAGCTGTGTGACTTTGGCTCACCACTCGCCCCCATGACGATCGACATGAACTTCCCAGAGAACAGCATCGCACCCACAGCGGCAGCGACCAGCGCTGCGGTGGTTGCGTCCTCTGACGCCGTGAAACGTCCCCCCACTGGCGCTGGGCTTGGCACTGCTGTGGCGGCGAATGCTGCTGCTGCCGCTGGAAACACCGCAGTGCTGCCCACGTGCCCCGATGACACGCTGGCTCCGTCCGCGCCAAACACACGTGCCCCATCAGCCATCGTGTCGGTACCACCCTCCTCGCTGCGTGGCGGCCCGCACGGCGCAGCACCAGCCGAGAGCGGCGACGTCACGCCATCGCGTGCGGACACGGATCACAAGACTTCGGCGACGGCGACGACGACCGCGCACAGGAACGCTTCCTTCCCAGCCAATGGCGGTGTCACAGGCAGCAGCAGCAGCGGCAACAGTGGCTCAGCTGTCTCGCCGTCTGCGCGGCGTGCGGCGGCGTTGCGTGAGCTCATCTTCGGCATCAGCGCGTCCCCTGCACCGGCGGCTGCCACGACGGTGAACCCGGCCTCGTTCTCCAACAACTCCTTTACACGCGCCTCGTACGGCGCACCGTCCGCGAGCGGGTTGGGCACGAACGCTGCTGGGACTGGTGGTGCTCATGGTAACGGCGATGCGGAGTCTGGCGCGGACAGCTTCAACCCGTGGCTGTGGTGGGCCGAGGCGTACCGGTCCTTCCTGGACAGCGAGCAGGCCTTTGTGAAGCGCACAAGCTTCGACATTGACTGCCACCGCCTGGCGCACTTGGCTGAGGACGCCGTCGCAGCCGCCACGTCCGCGGCAGAGCTCGCAGCCTGGCCACACGTGGGCCGCGCCTCGGCCGGCGCCAACAACCTCGCGAAGAGCCGCGCGCGTCGCCGTGCAGCTGAAATCCCGACCAGCATTGTTGTCGTCGCGGACGGCACGGGGCTGCGACAACCGCTGGAGCAGCAAAAAATGCAGAACGGCGGCAAATCAGGTGCCGCGGCGGCGGCAGCGGTTGCAGCGGCCGCATCCAGTGTGGTCATCGTCGCCCCGACCTCAGCGGAGTTCGTACAGCGCTGCGTCTGCGGTGAGCATCACTTCCTCACCTCCCAACCGCTGCGCATGCTGCTGCACGGCATGACGGCAGGACTGGCACACTGCTCCGTCTGCGCGGAGGCGATCAAGGCCGTGCCAGCGCGCTCGATGCACACAGCACCGGCCGCCAGCACTGGAGCCAAGGAAGGCGAGACGACCACGGCGCTGGGCTGGTGTACGGCGTGCATGCATGGCGGGCACACAAATCATCTGCGGTCGTGGTTCATGGCACACAAGCGATGCCCAGTCGATGGCTGCAGTTGCCATTGCAACGAGGAGAGCAATCTCTTCTGAAAACAAAAAGAAAAGGTGGCCAGAGAGAGACACACACACACACACACACACACCTGACGTCATATCAGAAAACACAAAAACAACAAAAAAACCACAAAAAATGAAAACAGAAAAGACATCCAAGCGGCGTAGAAGCTGCAGACGTGTGTGTTGTAGCACGTGCAAACTCCTCACCCTGATGTTTGGACTCTCTACGCGTGCGTGCAATGCGCCGTCGACAGGATTGGGACACGCACACACACACAACGTAGTCAGCTGATCTGCCATTCATCTGTTTCCCCCCCAGCTTCACACTGCACTCACTACTCTCCCTCTCTTTCTGTCACGTTTGCTCGTACGATATCACTTTCTCTCTCTATCTCGTGCCCTCCTCATCCCCGAAAGCGAGCAGACAGTCTGCTGCTCTGCCGTTGTTGAAGTCATTCAGACTACCAAAAACTCGCTTCACTTCACCCACTTTTTCTTGTTTTTTTCTTCTCTCTTTACTCGAATGCTTTTTCGTAGGCGATGCCCTGCTTCTCACCCCACGCACCTCCTCCTGAGCACCACCCGAGACGTCTCCTCGCTCCCCTCGCTTGAGCCCAAGACTTCCGCATCCAACCTGTCATCATCGTCGTCATCGACGGGGGCAAAAGCTCTCTCCTCCCCGTCCGCATCACTGCAGGCGCAGTTGGCTGCATTGAGTGCATTGCGTCAGCGCGTGCTGGTGCGAGACTTGGAGGTGCTGGGACTCGCTGTTCTGGCGCCACAGAAAAACCCGACAGACACTCGTGATGCTCTCGATCTCGAGGCCTCTCGCAAGACGGCTTTGCCTGACGCCTCACGTGTGAGTCTCGCAGGCTCTGAAAGGCAGGCGAGGGGCGCCTCCACGATCCAGCACACACTGGCTCGGCAGTTCGCCTCCATTGGCCAAGACAACGCGGCGTGGCGTACACGGGGCAGTTCTGGGGACACGTCAGCTGCACGAGCCGAGAGGCTGCAGCACTTGGCGCAGAGGCTTCACCGCGCGCAGCTCGGCTTGTCAGAGGCGGAGGAGGCGCTGTGGGATGCACTGCGACTGCACGCAGATGACCCACAGAGCTTCGAGGACACGAAGGACCGGGACGATGCCCCGACTTCCACGGAGGATGCACGTCTCCGCGTGGAGGACAACGTGGCAGAAGGCTCAACGGATGCCACCTCTGACAGTGTGCGGACCGGCCACCATCAGGATGATCTTCGCGCTGCGCTCGCGTGCTTGTTGTCCCGCGACCGCGACCCCCACCGTGCTGCAACGTCGACGTTCAGCCGAGCGGGCATGACGCCTGTACAGCTCTGTTCACTCGTGGCGTGGTGTGCGCGGCAGGTACGTGAGTCCGCGGGAGAGCTCCGCGCCGCTGCGGTAGCCGCCGTGATTGTGCATCCAGCCCACACTGAGCCTCGCACAGGAAAGCCACAGGCACACGAGGAAAGGGAGGAAGAGTTGGTGGACGCGGCACACCCACCTGCTATTCTCGCTGAGTATTGCGTGTCACAGTCACCACAACCCCCCAATATGCCCGACCTGTTCACGGCGTCGGTGGTGCTCTCATCGGCACGGGAGTTGTGTGCGCTGCTGCAGACGTATCTGAGTTTAGTGGTGAACGGGCTCTTTGTGCACGGCGGGTTCGGCGAGGAGAGCGATGAAGCCCGTGATGGGCACGCGTCTCCCCTCCGTGATCTGTCATCGTGCCCATCACTCACTTCGTCATTGTTCTGGTCGTCTTCTCCCTCGTTGTGGTCTTCGTGGCTGCGTGACGAGGCGCGTCTGACGTGTGAAGCCGTGCTCGAGACTCTGGAGGGGCTGGGATCACATCTGCTCCCCGCATGGCTTGCAGCCAGCTCTGGCGTCACTGCCGGCGCCGTGCCAGCTCAAGAGAGCATCGTCGACGACCCACAGCGTGTGCTACAGGCGCTGCGACTGGACGACGAGACGGTGCAGCTCGCGCTCTGCAGCCAGCGTGAGCACTGGCCGTCTGCGATGCGCTTGACTGCGCGCCTGTGCCGGTGGAACGAAGGTCTCGGGCGTCACGTCCGTGGTGAACGTACCGACACGCCTCCTTCAGTGGAGGACGGTGAGGACGACGCGGATCCAGTCTCGGAGGCGCAACGCCTTGCCTCATTGCTACCGCAAGACACAGCCTTGTCCATGGCGTACGTCCTCGCACAACACGGCAAGCGCGACCTTGCAGACGTGTTTCTCGCGTCCCTGCCCGCCCGTCAGCACGGGTCAGGAGATGGCCTCGTCGCGTTGCTGGGTGCGCTGGCGACTGTGAACAGCGGCCCGACGCACATCTCGTCCACTGCGGGTGGCGCTGCGGCCGATTCCATTCCACTCGTCGCTCTCGTGCGCCATGGGATGCTGCCGAACCGCACGCTCGGTGTTGCCGAGTACGCTGCCCTGCTGCGCCTCGTTGACGAGCTGCACCACCGGGACGCGAGTGCGTCTTCTCCAGCCTCGCACTCAGCTTCTTCTTCTTCATCTACTGCACCGGTCCAAGGCGGGCACGGTGCGGCACGGCGAAAGGCTGCGCCAAGGAAGGATTGGGTGCTCTCACCGGCACAGGTCTGGCGCCACACGACAGGCTACCCACACCCTCTGCGCACCGCACTGTGCCTGCTCAGCTTCCAAGTCGTGGTGCGCCACAGCCTCACCGACGCGATGCAGCTTGAGGATCTCTTCGTCGTGGAGAGCTTGACGCGACAGATGCTGCGCCAGCAGAGGCGGGCTCTTGAGTGGCAGCAGCGCCAACATGCGAGGGCGTACGCAGCGAAGGCAGACGGCCTCGGTGGTGCAACTAGTACGGCGACAGAGACACCAGTGTACCCTGAAGAGCCGCCGCCGCCGTCGCCGCAGGACGAGGACGGCGAGGACGCGGCACTACAGGCGTGGTGCGGCGCGCTGCCCGCGCTTCTACTGCCTGCGCGCCGTCCCGCCGCCCCGTACACCGCGTCACATCTCATTCGTATCTGCGACGCGTATCGCGCCATCCAGCTCCGCCTTCGCCGCCGTGGTGACATCGCCAAGACGCTGAGTGGACGAAGCGGTGCTGGTGGTGGTGGTGGTGGTGGCTTCGAGCCGAACACGGCGCTGGCCTCGCTGGTGCCGACAGAACTGCTGCGCACGCTGCAACTCGCACACGGCAAGGCCACGCTCCACACGGTGCTGGCCACGTGCTGGGAGGCTGCGCTCTCCGCCGTGCTGGTGTGCCAGTTCAACCACCATCAATCACCTCTGCTTGGGTCGTCACCACGGGTCGGCGCAGCGCCACGGAATCCGTCCGCCGTGCGTGACGAGACACGGCCAGCTGCGGTGCTCGAAGCACTCGCCGACGCCCTTGTCGAGCGCGTGTCGACGCTGGACATGGCGGCACTGCCCACCACGGACGGAGCAGACGGCACACTGACGACTCCACTCGTGTCCACCACACCCGACGAGTCCGCGGCACTGATGGCGCGTGCCATGGTGCCTCTGCTGCATGCCGTGCCGTACTTGAGTCCCTTCACGACGGCCCGCATCGTCTTGGGCCCGGTTGGCCGTCGCATGAGCTGGGCTGACTCGTTACGCTTCGTTCCGTACACGCCGCTCGGCTCCCCAAGTCAGCTTCTCCTGCTGCGCCGCATTGCGCAGGACCGCCACGGTCGCGAAGCAGCGGCTGCCCATCTGCCCGACACTCTGCACTGGTCACGCGAGGCGATCCGCAGCCTTTCCGCGGCCACCGCGCGTGGTGGGGCGGCGCCGCTGTCGGCCACGCTAACCACGGAGCAGCAGGCGCTCTCTGTGCTGCTCGAGTCCCAGTGGGGCCGTGCGCTGGAGGCGTTCGAGGCGGCGGCACCGCACGCGCAGATCACCTCCGCCCCACACGTCGTGCGGCTGCTCGTGGAGGCCGATGTGTGGCGCGACGTGGACGATGCCACGCTGCGGCCGCTCGTGCGCCTGGCGATCCGCGCCGTGCCTGGTGGGGACCGTCGCCAGGACAAGCTCACAGCGAGCGCGAGCGCCAGTGCCAGTGCCACGTTTACTGGCGACACTGTGCTCTCACAGCAGCTCACCCCTCCACCCCCATCCCCACCACCACATCCAGCCGCGCCATCGCCGCCCCAGCAGCCAGTGACATCAGCTTCCACGAACAGCAACAACAGCACCGACGCAGTGTCACAGCTGACCGAGGATGTTTTACAGGCGGCTCTGCGCAATGGGCTGTGGCTGACGGGCCTGCAGTTTCACCAGATGATCACAGAGGAGGACCCGACGGTGCTCTCCCGCAGCCCGCGTGCACGGGAGTACGCATCGCTCCTCTCGCGCGGCTTGCTTGAGAAGTCCGCGCTCACACGTGCCGTCGCGCTGCTCATGCGCGCCACGCGACGCGGCCAGTGGGAAGCTGCGGTTGGACATTTCCTCAGCTACGCGCAGCACAGCAGCCGTTCGGGCGCACGCGCGTTCACCTGCCCTGCCGTACCACCCCACACCACAGACTCGCGCACATGGCCATTTCGTGCCTTCATTCCCGCCGAGTTGTCTCACATTGCACAGGCGGTGCGGTACGCCTTTCTGCAGAGCGACGCGCACTGGCGCGAGGCCCTCGCGTGGTTCCCAGTCTCCGCCTCGCTGCCACTGCCGTTTTCACACGAAACGCTTGTGAAGAGCCGATTCGGGGCTCTCCCAACCGTGGAGGCTACGGCCGCCACTACTATGGCTGGTTCTCTGACGTCCTCGTCATCTTCGGCCGCCACAGCGCAGGTGTTGCACGCCCTCTCCGTCACGCCTTCTCGCGGGGCCTCATCCGAACTCATCAGCGCCGCCACCACTCTGACCACCACGACGACAGCCACGGCCAGTCGTGATCTCGTGCTGGCGGCGCGCACGTCATCCAAGGTGCAACGTCCTGCCGAGGAGGTCCGTGCCACACAGCAGTGTGTGCACGACGCCCTGGTGCTTCTGCATCGCCACGGCGAGTGGGAGTCCGCGATGCTCGTCTACGAGCGTGCGATGGAGTCAGGTGCGTTCCCGTACCAAGACACCGCCATCGCGCTCGCCACCACCGTCGACGGCGGCGCACCGTGGAGCGTCACGCTCAAGTACTTTGAGCACATGAGTCAGCGCATGCGGCCTGACGTGGCCACGACAGCGGTGGCACTGCAGGCGTGTGCAGCGGGGCAGCAGTGGGCGATGGCCTTCCGCGTGCTGCGGCAGAGCGTGCTGACGCAGGCGCGACCGGCACCGTACCTCGTGGAGTCCGCAATCCTCACGGCGCTGCACTGCGGGATCTGGTCACGCGCGCTCGCGGCCGCCCACACGTACCGCCGCACACGCAACGCACGACTCGCCCACGCCGTGCTGTCGACGTACGTGGCCACCAAGCAGTGGGACGACGCCGTGCAGTACTTCTACGAGTGCGCCGTACGTGGCTTGCGACCGCTCGACGCGTCCATCGAGCTCGCCTTGGCGGCCAGCGAGGCGGCCAGTGAGGAGTACCGCGACACGGCGATGATGGTCGGGGCAATCGCCTCGGCGCTGGAAGACGTCTACCACATCTCCGGTGTCGTGATGGAGCACGTCGTCCTCGTGCACCGTCATTGGCATCGCGAGCACGCCCTCCACACGCACGCCACCTCCCCAACATACGGTGCGAGACACGACGAGAGGACAGAGACGCATGACGTCTTGTATCCGGCGAGGACACCGCTGCGGCTTGAGGCGGCGTCAGAGCTGCACGTCGAGTACGCTTCTGTGAACGACACGACTCCGCGCCCGATAGAGCGCACAGGGGAGCCGGACGACGAGGAAGAGCGGGTGTATCCACTGCGATTCTACTGATGATCGCGAGTGAAGAAAAGAAAAAAGAACAAGAAAATATTGCAACTATCCTCGCACTTGAGGCACACAGGGTGTGTGTGTGTGTGGACTTCAAATCCGTTCAGCCACGAGGGTACAAACGAAGAAAGAGGAAAGGAAAGCCGAGTCACCCCACGTCTTCACTCGGCGCCGCCCCCTTCCTCAGTTATCCACTTCACCATTTCCGGCAAAAAGCAACCATGTGATACCTGGAACATGTTCGTAAGTTCCGCCTTCGCAGTTCCTGTTTTTTCTCTCTCTTTCCGACCACCAATTGACATCCCCCTCTCACGTCTCCTCTCTCTCTATCAACTCTTTCTTCTTCTGTTTTCCTAGTACACACCAGCACCTTGTGTGTTCTTTTTGTCTTTTTAGGCAATCGCGTGATCTCGTTTGTTTGCGATTCCCTCAGTCACCGTGTGTCGACGACGTCATCACCTCCACTTGCGCACATTTGTCGTGCGATCCCAACTCAACCAAGTGCAAGAGCAGTGCTGCGTCTCCCGCCCCGAAAAATGCAGCCGCTGAAGCGTCGCACGTTCGTCTTCATCACGGGCATCCCCGATTTCCTCTTGAAGCCAATCCAGTCTGCCAACCTGCGCGAGACCCGTGATCCTCGGTATGAGCGGCTGAGACTGCTGCTCGGCGATCACACTGCCGGTCTCATGGCCGTCATGCACCTCGAAACACGCGGCTACGCACTCGCCCTGTACGCCTCCGAAGAGGAGGCTGTGGCGGCGTGCCAGACAACGATTGTCCCCGAAAGCGCCGAGCGCGACTACCCACCACTCACCCTGCGCGTCATTCAGAAAGAAAAGCCGTTGCCACCGGAAGCCGTCTACAACCCGACCATGATCATCGAGGGCGAAGAGGTCGCCAAGGATGACCTGGCGGACACACGTGGCCTGGAGCTGGTGTACCGCGGCCGGCGTATTGCCAAGTGGTGCGACTGCACGCGCGACGGCCGCGACTGCTCGTATGGCGTCGCGTGCAACCGCATTCACCGCAAATCGTGCCAGCGCACCGTCCGAAAGCGCCCACGCACCCACGAGGATGACGCCTCAGCCTCCAAACTGAGCAGTGCCGAAGAGCAGCTCGTGCAGTCCGTTGTACTGAACAAGCAAGCCGCTCAAAACTATCTGACGCCACCATCCTTCTCCTCCACCGCATCGTTACCGCTGCTCACGCTGCCGACCGTCTACGTGCCGGTCACACTGGATGAGCTGGAGCAGAGTCTCGACGCCACGGCTGCAACACCGTCAGCGTCGTCATCAGCTACATCATCGGCCGCCCTTGTACAGCGCATTGAAGAGGCGCTCGCCAAGTACACAGAGATAGACACCGCACACTGGCCTGCTGACTGGGCAACGAAAGGCCCGTTCTTTGTGAAGTTGAGCTGCCCAGGCGGCGCGCCGTACGACTGGGCGCTTTACGACGACGGCGAGGAGGACAAGACGCACACCCACGACAGCAACAGCAGCAACAGCGGTGAGAGTGAGAGTGGTCTGGCACAACTGCGTCGACTCTGCCCTTACCCCGTCAACGGCATCGCCACGCCTCTGCAGCGTGACTTGATGGAGCAGAAGCTGTTCTACAGTCTGAACCAGCTCAACCGCTTCTCGACGGTGGCGCAAGGGATGCACGCATTGCGCTGCGCGCGCAAGGCACGACTGGGCAATGCCCTCGCTGACTTCCGCGCTGCGCAGGACAGCCAGCCACATCGCCGTGCCGCCAAGACCGAGGCAGAGACGGAGGGGACGGCAGCGAGTGAGGCGTCGGATATCGCAGCTGTTTCTGGCGCCGCCAAGGAACTGCCGCTGTTCATCTGTGTGCAGCCGTGGCTCTATCTCCCCACAGCGGGCTGTGAAGCCGCTGCCTTCACCGAGCAGTGTGGCCGGCACCTTCGCGGCGTGGTGCAGCGTCACGGCGCACTTCGCCTCATGACATCAGCGGCGCTGCTACAAACACCGACCGCGTCGTCGTCGTCCTCGTCGTCGCAGCCCCCACTCGAGGTTCACAACGCACTGGCTCAGCTCGATCGCTTCGCCATCCCAGAAAACGAGATTGACGTGGAGGCGGAGCGGCTCATGTCTGCCGAGCTGGCGCAGTTTAGCCCTGCTTTTCTTCGTGCCGTATCTGAGTGGGACCGTCGCCTGACAACGGCCTGCGCTGCTTCTGCGAGTAGCAGTGCAGACAGCACTTCTTCCTCCTCTTTGCTGCTGCCAGCCGAGTCCGCGTGGTGTGGGCGCTTTGCCGTGGTGCTGTCCTCGTCACCCGCCGTGACGTGCCGTGGTGTGGTGATGCTCTCCGTCACCGACTATCAACGCGCACTGGAGGAGTGCGTGCTGTTCGCCCACTTGCGACCGAGCGCAGATGCTGTTGCTGCTGGTGGTGCGCCACCGTCAGCGTCGCCGGCACCCGCGACTGGGGACGTGAGCTGGAACACGCAGAAGCACCCGTTTATTCCGCTCTTCAGCATCGAGCAGCTGGGACGTCTCCGAACGCCAGCCAAGGCGTCAGAGACGTGACCTCGGAGAAGACAGTACGCGACAACTAAGTACAATGAAACAAGACGTAAATAAACAAGCACATCGACACAGACACAGACACGTACTTGCCCTGATGCAATGTGACCCCCGAAGACATTCCCTCTCTCTCCTCCTCAAGCAGGAAGACAGTCACCCAGGACACGAAATGCAAAACTCGCATCACTGACATCACTCAAAAAAAAAAACCGCTCTTCTCTTTCTTTCTCTTTTGTTCCTCTTCAATTCATGAAATATCTTTTGTGTGCTCAAAGAATAGTACATCAGCTCCGCACACCAGAGCCTCCCCCCCTCCCTTCTGCACTTTCACATGCGTCAGCAGGCCAGCTACTTTGAAAGGGTCTTTGGCGCGGCACAGACGTCGTACGCGACAACGCGTCAGTTTCTCTTCGGACGCTGCCGCTTTGAAGATGGTCCACTCGGTCGCGAGCGCTGTTTCTTTGGCGATGAGCCGGTGCTTGACGCGGGCTGGTTCTACACCCCGTCCGTGCGTGAGCTTCACACCGAGGTCGCCGAGGCAGTGGCGGCGTTTGACCAGCGCCATCCCGGTTTCCTGGATCGGCTTCGACAGCAACACACCACCACCACCACCACAAACAAGGCTGCCACTCAATCTACCCACGCCACAGCCGCGCGTCTTGTTACCGTGTCGCAGGCTTTGGGTGAGAGCAAGCTGATGCATCTGGCATTCCCCGGTGCGCTGTTTCAAGCGGCCAGTCAGTTCAACCTGCTCGAGTTCATCTGTGAGGACATCACCCCTGAGGCCGGCATTGCCGGCTACGCGTTCGATGCGACGCAGGGCCCCGCGTGCGCCATGGCGTGCTTCCCCGGCACGGCCTACCGCAACTACCTCATCCACCCCCGCTTCTTCCCCAAACGTGGTCCCACGGCCGCGGGTGACAGTGAGACCAGCGCCGCCGTCCCTGGCGAACAGCAACGCGGCCAGCAAGAAGGGCACCAGGTGAATATGCTCTCGGACGTGACGGAGCGGCTGACGCAGGCTTACCCAGCCGTCGCCGCCTCCGACGCCGCCCACGGTGAGGCGCTCCCAGCGCTGCCAGCGATCGCGGCTGAGTCTCTCTTTACCATCCGCAACGGCTACTTCTCTGCACGAGACTCACAGAGGACGGCCTTGATGACGCGCGTGGCGGAGCTGCAGAAGCGCGTGCCCCGCGGCTCACCGCTTGAACTGGCGCGCAGCCTCGCCTCGGCCCTGCGCATTGGCATCGTCGAAGACACGACCGTGACGGCCGCGCTGGAGTCGCGCCACACGCAGCTGGGCGACGGCATCGTGTTGCACTCTGTCACGCAGACATTCAACAGCGCGCTCAGCCTTGCCTATCCGTTTCGCGAAGGCGACCCGAGTAACGCTGGCGTGGAATTGCTGGCGCGATCGGTGCTGCTGGGGACGTACGAGGCGACTCTTCTCGCCGGCATCCTACACACCCTGCGCCAGGTGGAAAAGGCCATCCCCGACAGCCCTTCCGAGCAAGCCGGCGCGGCCTTGCCTGCTCTGCCACCCATTTTCCTGACCAAGGTGGGCGGTGGCGTCTTCAATAACAGGGCTGAATGGATTCGCGATGGCATTGCACACGCCGTCGTGGCGGTGGACAAGTACAACGTGCCGCTTGATGTGCGTCTCGTTCACTTTGGCCGCATCGATCCCGCCTATCAGGATTTGTAAACGGTTCAAGGTGTTCAGATATGCTGCTCGTGGCCACACACACACACACAAAACACACAAACCCACTCATTTTTCGTGGCTTCGGCCTGCTGCTTTTTTTTTTTTGATTGCTTCTTATTTCGTTGTCACCATGCAGACACACACACACACATCAAACACGACACATAAAACACATAAAACACACAAAACACACACAGCCGAAACACGGTTCGACAGCACGACCCTCTCTAAGCATCTGTACCGCTCCACTCAGTCTCACGTTATTCCTTCCCTTCTTGACCATCCTCTGCCAATGCACTCGCCTCTCCTCCGTTCCTCCCTCCGTATTCTTCTTGCGTGAAGAAGCTCATTTTTTTTTTTCCTGACGTCATGTCCTCCCCAAAGCGCCGTAGCGAAGCCCAGACGCCTCGCAAGGCCTCTGAGGCCGCCACGGGCACACCCGCCCATACACCCTCGCCGAACGCCAAGAAGTCGAAGATGTCCACCCCAAGCCCCACCCCGGCACGCACCACGCCAAAGCCACGCGCCTCGACGGAGCAGTCGCTGCCTCAGACGTCTCCCGCGCCACGCGCACCGCCGACCACGCCGGTGCCAACGCGCCCGAGCAAATCGCACAGCGAGGCGAAGAACGTGCCCTCACCTGCGAAGAAGAAGTCCAAGTCCGCCAGCAAGGGCCATCACGCTGATGGTGATGACGACGCCAACACGGCAAACTCCTTTGTGATTGACGTGGCAGAGCCCACTACCACTACCGCGACCACGGCTTCAGTGCCCACCACACGCGATACCACGTCCATGTCCAAGTCACGGAAGCGTGCGCACTCGGACGCGACGGGCCGCTCCGCATCACGCGTGACGCTGCACACTGAGGAAGATGTGGCGGAGGACGAAGCGACTGCAGGCCAGGCCGCGCTGTCGAACGGTACTCATATTCCCGCGGCGATGACGGAGCTCTTGCGCGCACACGGTAACAAGAATGGAACTGCCGCCGCTGCTGCTTCTTCCTCGTCGTCCTCTGCGGCGTCCGCAGGTCTGCGCTCCCTCGTGGAGCAGACGGTGCTGCAGACGCACACGATTGCCCCAGACGTCAGCGGCATCCGCTGCTTCACCTTCAACGAGAGGGAGGATGACGTTGTCGTGGCGCGTGAGGACGGTTCGCTCGCCGCCTACCACCTCGCGTACCACCAGAACATTCCGCACTTCACACTGCGCCGTCACACCGGTGGCTGCCTCCGACGCACCGTAACGCGCCTCGCCTTTGTGCGCGTGCCAGTGACGAACAGCGAGGCCGCTGCCGCCGTTGGCGCTGAGCGCGATGGCGACACGCTCTTCAAGACCTACCTCCTCGCCTCCTACCTGTCGGGCCAGCTCGTCTTCCTTGACACCGAGACGCTCTTTCCTGTCTCCGTGCACCAGCGAACGGGTGGTGCGATCTGGGACTTCTGCATCGCACCGGATCAGTCCGTCGTCTACGCGGCGGTGGCGGATGGCTCGTGGCACCAGCTGCTGCTCACGTTGGAGCGCTACACACCCGCGCACGGCCAGGGCAGCGAAGGCTCCACAACGACGACGGCGACAGGAGGGAGCCGCACCCTTGCCTGGCGTCCAAGCCTTGTGCTGGAGCGCATTGTGCCGGGCGTGCCTGGGGCGGACCGCGCGTTGAGCGTGACGTGCTCACTGTCGCAGCGACTCGTCGTGGGCACGGATGATGCGGGCAACGTCAACGCCTGGCGCCTGCGTCGCGAGCGTGACGACGCACAGGGCACCACCGCGTCCGCGGGCTCAGCAGCCACTCTCGGCCGTGGCCTGGTTGACCACGAGACGGCCTGGACGACGCGGTTGCCCAAGGGGATCCCGCTGTGCGTGGCTGTGAGTGCCTCAGGCAAGCGCCCTGCCGTCGCGGTCGGCACCTCGATGGGCGATGTGGTGCTTCTCGATGCCGACACGGGTGATGTCTTCGCCACCTTCTCGCAGCACAAGGGGCCCGTCAGCACCATCACCTTTGATCATGACGCCTTCTTTGCCTCTGGCTGGCACGACTCGCTCCGCGCGTATCGCTGCACAGAGGACGGCGAGTGGTACCCTGCCGAGGTGAAGCGCCGCACGCACTACCACGAGGCCACGCAGGTCGCAGTCCTGCCACGCCGTCAGCTGCTGCTCTCTGCCGCACGCGACGGCACACTTCTGTACGCGCCGGTGTCGCAGGTGTTCACCGCCCCTGCCATGTATCTGCGCGCCTCCACGCAGCAGTTCACCTTTGCGCGCGAGAAGAACGTGCTGGTGCAGACGCGCCTCAACCGTATCGAGGCGTTCCGCATGGACAACGCGCAGCGTCACTGGTCTCCGCTCTTCTCCTACACGCTTGCTGGCCACTTCCACATTAATCGCCTGTGGTGCGACGAGGCGCTGCACTACATGGTCATCACAACAGATGATCGCGTCGTGCTGCTGAAGGTGTGCTGGCGGGAGGGGGCCGAGGCGGCGCTGGTGCTGTCGCGCCTCGAGGAGGTGGTGGAGCTTCCCGCCGCGCGTGGTGTGCTCGATGTGTGCTTCGCGCCTCACCAAAGTGCTGGACAGAAGGACGCAGCAACAGCAGCATCAGCAAAAGTGGACGAGGAGGCCGACGCGTCGTCGTTCCACAATGATGGCAACGTGTACGTGCTGTACGACGAGAACATTATTCAGGTGAGCCTCACACCAGGCTATGCCGCCGTGGTGACAGCGTTGGCTTCCGGGTCGTCTGCCAGCGCTGGTCTTCATCCCCGTCGCGTTTTTGTGCTGCCGTCCCGCGCGGCTGCACCAGTGTCTGATGCTACCCCGAAGAAGGCGAGCAAGAAGGCCGTTGATGCTGCGGTGGACACCACCTCTTCCTTCTCCGCCCCTTCTTCCTGTGCGTCCCTCGTCGTGTACGGTCGTGAGGCGACCTGGCGCTGCGAGCTGACCGCCGACGGGCTGCCCAACACCGACACTGTCACCATCTCCCACGGCGACGCCCTCGCACTGAGCCAGCTTGTGCCCGCACTCGGTAGCGCCACGGCAAGTCGAATGCTGGTCGGCCTCTCTGCTACGACGGGCCGGTACGTCTACAGCCTGGTCGACGCGACCGCTGACGCTGACACCTCTAGCCTGGCCTCCTCGTCTGCGCAGGCGCCCATCGCACTGCCCCGCACCCTGCCACACGATTGCACCTTCGTCGCCTACATGCCCATCAACACCGCCGAGCTGCCCAACGGTGGCTTCTCCCTCTCTGCACTTCAGCGCAGTGCGTCGTCTGAGGCAGAGAGCAACAGCAACACGCGGCCAACCAAGGCGCGCCGTGAGGAGGGCACCACAGCAGACGACGATGCACG
The DNA here is from genome assembly GCA_030849635.1 of Wallacemonas sp. MBr04. Taxonomy (NCBI): domain Eukaryota; phylum Euglenozoa; class Kinetoplastea; order Trypanosomatida; family Trypanosomatidae; genus Wallacemonas; species Wallacemonas sp. MBr04. Next base: position 119,479 of record JASANR010001541.1, read on the forward strand.
CCAAGGCCGCACTGAGTATCTGCTGTTTGGCTACTTTAGCAAGGGCATCCTCGTCGCGAACAAACGGGAGTGGCGCATGCTGCACCGCTGCTCCATGGACACCGCCGCTGCGCTCAAGGACGGCGCGCACGTTCTGTACGTGGAGCAGAACCTGGAGCGGACGCTGGAGGCGCTTCCTCTGTGCTGGAAGGTGCGTCGCTTCGGTAACTAAATCACACGTGTTGTGTGTGTGTGTGTGTATGTGGTGCAGACCGCAACCACACTCCGTTCAATAATTCTCCTCGCCGGCACTGTTGGCTCTTCGCCGTCGTTTGTTTCTTTTCTTGTTTTCCCCCGTTTAAAGTCGTTTTCTAATTCCACTCTACTGACCGAATAATTAGCCACATACCCGCGCAACCGAGCGTTAACAAAACATCTCCAAAACAACAACATCAACAATATCAACAACAACAAGCGTATCTGCCTTGTTGAGCTCATACTACGATGTGTGATGTGCACCACACGACACACACACACACGTGACAGAACTCCCTATTTGCGCAGCATGTTGACACGTGATCTCGCACTCGCTCCTTCTCTCTCTGTGTGGAAGAGAAAGAGGAAGAAGTCAAGCTCCACAAACGCGCGTCTGTAGGTTATTCAGTGACTGTGCACGGGAAGGCCAGATATGCCAATGCAAATACGTAAACAGCATATGAGACTATCGTCGCCACGTGTGCGTTTCACTGTGCTTCGCATCCAGTTGCTTGGTAATCGCTTTTGCTTTCATGCAACACAGCGCAGCATACAATCATCTCCTCCTCTTTTCCGTCTTTCTTTTCTCTCTGTCTTGTTGCACCGATGCACACACACACACTCTGCTTGAGGTGTCGTACTGGTTTTGCACCCTGGATTTTCTCTGCTTTCACCGGCTTACAGACCCAGCCCGTTTTTTTCTTTGTCTCTCTCTGTTTTTTTTTTGGCTGAGCGATGTCCTGCGCGACAGATGAAGGTGAGTATCCGATCGGGGCTTTCGTCGTGATCGACCGACCTTCGCTCGGACCTCTGGTGACGGCGTTGCGCCGCATGGGCCGCCTCAAGACTGGCGTGAATGTGACCCCGCTCAATGTGCAGGCCATGCGCGCCACGGAGTCAAACCCTTCCGTACCAGATGTCGATGCGCACACATCACTGCGCACGGCCTGGGTCGAGGTAGACGAGAGCGAGGAGGAAGCCGAACCGCTGTCATCGTCGCCACCATCGTCAGGGGCTGGTGTGGGGAGACGCTGGGGCATCACGCGGCATCGCTTGTCCCTCTCAGACGCTCACAACACACGTTCCTCCACTCCATCTCCAGTCGAAACGTTCCTCGCCTCTCTCGCACCCAAGTCGTCAGCCACAACGTACATGGCCGTCCACGCGACGGGCCACTGGTCACACGCAGAGCTGCGCAGTTTTTTCGCGCTCACGGAGGCAACAGGGTGCGACCACACCACCGAGCAGGGAGAGGTCAAGACCGCAACCACCACCTCACCACCCATCGCCTTTATTCATCAGCTGCGCTGCTACTCGCGTGCGTGCTGGCCGGTCGCCTCCCTACCGCCGGCCCTCACTGCGATGCGCGGTCTCGCACGTGGTGGCAGCACAGCCAAGACCCCAGCGTCATCGTCGTTCACGTTCGCTGAGTTGTTCGGTGGGATCGGCATGTTCCGTGTCGGGCTCGAGAGGGCGGGTGCGAAGCCACTGTTTGCGGTGGAGTTCGCGGCCCCCGCCTGTGCCGTCTACGCGGCCAACTTCGACCGCGAACGTGCGAATCCTCCTCACCACCACCACAAAGACGAGCAGACGTGTGAGGTCCCCCTCGCGGGCGACATCACCGAAATCCCAGACGCCTTCTTCCCTGCGCATGACATCCTGACGGCGGGCTTTCCGTGCCAGAGCTTCTCCAAGGCCGGCCCTGCGAAGGGCCTGCAGGACGCCAAGGGCTGGTTGTTTCACGAGGTCGTCCGCGTCGTGCGTGCGACGAGACCGCGGGCGTTTCTTCTCGAGAACGTGGAGAATCTGATGGACGTGCAAGAGGGTGACCAGCTTCGCATCATTCGCGCGTGGCTGCAGCATCCATGGACCGGAGCCGCTGGCGTCCGCCACCAGCATAACGAAGCGCCGGTGTCGTATGTGGTGCACCAAGAGGTGCTCGACGGGGCTGCCGTGACGCCGCAGAAGCGGAGACGCGTCTACTTTGTCGGCGTGCGCCGCGATTTGTTCCCCAACGCCCCGACCGCGACCGCGACGTCGTCGTGTGAGCAGTTGGCGACGCAGTGGCTTAATCCGATCATGGCGCAAGCACGCCAGCACATGGCCACCATGCGCGAGGTGAGTCGCGGCGGCCTGACCCAGCCGTCACCGTGGCGGCGTGCTGAGGCACAATACGGCTGCGTGCGTGACCTACTCGACCCCACCTTGCCACCGCGTCGCCCGCTCAGAACAACGACGACGACGATGACGGCACACGAACAAGATGCAGCGGGCGGGCTGCAGGGCCTTCGACTGAGCGTGTCACAGTGGGAGGCGGTGCGACGCAGCAAAAAATACCGAGCCCACCCGGACTGGCGACTGGCTGATCTGAACGGCAACGCACGCACACTGATGGGCAGCTACCGAACCAGCTTTCAGCTCTACTCCGAGTTCGTGCCCCTCTCAGAGGCTGATGCCACAACGCCACCTCCCCCCGACAGTGACAGCACCGGACGGGATTCGGAGGAGCCAGACGCACCGTGCCGCTTCTACTCAGTTCGTGAGTGCGCACGGCTGCAGGGTATTCCAGAGCACTTCACATTCCTCCACGAGACAAGCGACACGGCTGCCACTGAGACGAGACGACTTCCTGTGGGTGCGGCGTACAAACTGGTTGGGAATGCCGTGAACCCACTTGTGATTGAGTGCCTTGGGACAGCACTAATCGAGACACTGCATCGGCTCTCGTAACTGCAGATGGTCAGGCGGTGGCAGGCGCGAACGCGACCAGCTCATGTCTGCCTCTCTCTTTTGAATAAACATACAAAACACACCTCACAAGGCGTGCCACTGATACCCTTACTCGCAACGTTAAGAAACTAATCGGAACAATCACAGCACAAGCGCACCATCTCTTCTGCGCGCACACACTGTCCCATTCACGCAGCCAAATTGATTTGTGTGCCTTCGGAGGAAAAGCTTCTCCGTTGACTCAAGTGTATATTCTTCGTATGCTCGCATAGCTTCTGATCGTCACCACGTCACTCCTCCTCCTCCTCTATTCTCTATCCTCACTCTTCACCCATTCATGTTTTCGTGTGTTGCTCCCCCCCCTGCAGAGAAAAAGACTTAGACCAGAGAGAGCCCTCTCAGCACCCCCTTTTCGTACGTATTAAACCCCCCTTTAACCGTTCGAACCGCTCGTCAAGATGCCGCCGAAGATGGGTCAGACCAAGAAGGCCAAGATGGAGGCCGCCCAGAAGTCCAGCAAGAAGGCTGCCAAGAAGTGGACCAAGTCCAACACCCGCGAGGCCCTCCAGAACGAGGTCATGTTCACCAAGGAGACCATGGCCAAGCTCCGCACTGAGGTCCCCAAGTACAAGGTCATCACCCCCACCATCATCTCCGACCGTCTGAAGATCTCCGTCGCCGTCGCCGGCGCTGGCCTCAAGCAGCTCTGCCGCGAGAAGCAGATCCGCCTGGTCTCGTGCACCAGCAAGTACCGCCTGTACACCCGCAACCCGCAGCCCGAGGCTGTGGCCGCGCCTGCTGCTGAGTAAGCGATGTGCTAGCTCTGTCTTTTTACTCCCCACTCCTTTGTTTTTTTGATCATTTAACAAAAACAACTCCTAACAAAAAAACACCAGCAAACGACAACGTCACGGTCGATCAAGACACACACGAGACGTCTGTTGCTCATTGTTCGTGTGATGGCTCTCACTCTCACAGCTGTGGAAGGAACTGTCGCTGTTGCGTCGACTCTTTCTCTCTCTCTCTCTCATCGTTAGGTGATGAGTTGACACGTGGCGAGAGCGACGTACACGCTGGGGCCTCTTCCACATGTTCGTTGTCCCTGTGCTTACTCACAGGCAACTACAGAGTTGCCCTGGCTTGACTGCAGGGACCCTACAGTGGCGAGAACAGGAGGAATGGCATCCTGTGAGCCCGCGCATCTACACAGACCTCCCCTTTTCTCAACAGCAACTACACTCAATCTTTCTTTCATCCTCGTGTCTCGTCCCTCATTTCTTCTCCTGTCGTTTCCGGGCACCCATCCATAGTAGTTCCTGATAATTAGCGAAACCCCCAGTCTTTTGTTCTTTAATTTTCACCCGCCCCTTTAAACAACTCAGAAGAACCATGCTGTCCCGCATTCAGTCCGCTGCCCTGTGCCGCACTGGCGTGCGCGCTGC